>JARKHS020011134.1:0-35068 GCA_030143305.2 Amblyomma americanum | reverse complement strand
GCAAGTACAAGAGTGAAGACGTCATAGGACAAGAGACGCCACCTTGGAGGAATTTTCCTTCCTACATGGAGCCGCGAATCTGAGGCTGACAAAGGAAGGTTGCACGGTTCAATATTGAAGTAAGTTTTGTTTTAAAACCGATAGTGCACTTTTATCACACAAGGAAGCCAGACAAAAGACAACCTGAATGTTGGAAGCAAAGAAAACCGATGCTTGGCGGCGCCACAGGCGGCCAGGAGAGTTTCGATTTGTTATGGCGCTTTGCGTCTATGAGCTTTGCGTGCCCCGTGGCTGTGTTTTTGACGCCCCTCGATTTACAAGCGCCGAGCAGCAGAGGAACTCCAAGTGCCGCTTCAAGTGCTAGTTAACCTTTGAAGGAGCCTGTTAAGGCTTGTCAGATGATCGCCACGGTCGATGAAAAACTATGATGGCACGATGGTCGGTGACCGTACAAGGCAGTTCGCAGTATAAAGAACACTTGTGCTCTTCGCGCGCTTGCCCGGCGAAACATTCCCGGCTGTGCCAGTCAAGTTCAAATTACTTAACGGAAATCGTTTATTAGGGACAGGAGACAAGATACAAGGCAGTTAAGAAAAATTGCTGATGGCCTAGCTCTGTTAGGCCAAGATATACGTAGCGAAAGGGCGGAGATTTCTGCATCGGAAGAGTGAATTCCCTAGATGCGCCTTTATTGGTGGTTGTGCCTGGAGCCGTCGTGGCGGAGTGGAAGCGTCTCCGCCTCAAATGCTGAGGGTCTAGTTCGATTCCGAGCCTCGGCGCAGGATTTTGTTTATTCAATGAGTGGGCGGGGAGCTTCAGTGGCTCCCGTAGATGCCGCCACCGAATACGTTGGTTAGCGGTTAAGCGCAGGCTCTGTGAAGGCGCGTTTATGCTCCGGAGTAACGCGCGCGCTGCACGGCGATGTCACGTCGGCCAAAGCGACACCCTCTACACTCCAACTGCACTTGACCACCGACGCGTTCGGCGGCTTCGGCGCATTCTGACCGCGCTGGCGGAGACTTGGAGCATGTCTCTATTTCGCGTCAAGTGCGCCAGCCGCCGCCGGCCCGGCCAGACTGATTCGGCTCCACGGCGAGGTGCGCGTTGTGACGTAACTCAATAGCTTCGGCAGTTGGGCGGAGCTGTTCTTTTCGAGCTCTCGGCTAATTTAATCCATTCACAGTACACATCTGACGGTACATGCAAGTGGGCGAGAGAGCCCGATCCAGTGGACCCGTTGGATCTAGCGGAAGCCGTTGAAGCGTCGTGCGCCGGCTTTAGTTTCAAGCCGCCAACTTTAAACGCTACCGCCCTTGAGCGCCCATCCGTTTTTTGTGGCAAAAAAATAAATAACTTGGCCCTTGCAACCGTGGGAGACCTCGACGTCGCCTGCTGCACCGTGCAACCGCGCCGTTCAAGGAATCACAACCCGTTGGCCCCAAAGCCCCGGCCAGCCTCCGATGGGCGCAACACGCCGACCTTGTCCTGGCCCCTCGCGACTGCCCGCACTGAGGTTATGATATTTAGTTTGCAACGGCTGCTCAGTGAGGAAGGGGGAAACGACCCGCCGGCGCCTAACCTAACCGTGCTCCCTCAAAAGCATCGCATGCTCTGTGGGGCTGAGGTCGCTGAAATGCAGGCCGGAGCTTTTGCGAGAACTGTGTCGCCGGGTTCGGGAACGGGATCCATCGTAACGCTGGCAAGACGCCGGTGCAAACGTAAACGAAGCGACCCCCGATAGATGCCTTCAACGTGCGGCGGCGGTAGCTTTCATTTCGGCAGGTACTAGGCCGCACCGCTAGCGGCCAGAAATCACGGAGTCTCCGTTTACGTCACGTTCACGTCACTCCGTCCTGTGACGTCATAAGAGTTCTCGAGTTTGAATCGGAGCGGCGGGAAGAACTTGTTTAACTTCGAATTCAAATTTCTTTGAAATAGATGCATCTTTCGCTCCCGGACAAGCGGCAATAAAGGCATGAGATGCCGAAGTATCAAATTTGGCAACAAAAAAATTTGATAGAGTTCTCCTCAGTATCCCTTTAACTTAAGCCGAACGCTTAGAATACAGCTAAGACGCGCTAAATAGGAGGCTGGCTAACTAATATTGGTTAGTTACCTTTTAACTGTTACTGTTAGGCTCCTTAATTATTGATAGGCGTGTAGCCCACCGTTAGTAATCCATACCAGTTTTTAGAATTTCGAAAACGCGGCTACCCTCGGCGCTGTGGCCCAACAAATTTTAGCTGTTGCAACGAGTCACGTACGTACGTTGGAGCGGTTGCTTTGAGTGCAGGCTTCTCGAAAGTGCATGTATTTTGGCGCGATGCAGCCAAAATTTGTTGGGCCACAGCGCCGAGGGTAGCCGCGTTTTCAAAATTCTAAAAAGTGATACGTATATTACTTACGGTTGGCCACACGCCTCTCAATAATTAAGGGGCCGAACCGTAATAGCTAAAAAGTTAACTGTTCAGTATTAGTTAACTAGCCTTCCAGTTAGCGCATCTTAGCTATGTTATGATGTACTACACCGCTGACAATGATATGCCGAAAAAAGCGGTCTTCTAACTCAAGAAGCCTATTTTTGAAAATTGTGTAAAGTCTTAGATGAAACACCCTGTATATAGGAACACTGAGTCGTTACTGCGTTAAGTTACTGCATACGCCCGCCTTTCGTTATATCAAGTCGCTCGAGGTTCCTCATAAGACAGCAGTTTGGTGCGGCTGTTCCTGCTTGAGTTGCAGTTAATTATTCGTGATTGACGTTTTTTCTCGACCGAACTTTTGTTGGGCACGCTAACTATAAGCGTGTGTGTCATGTCGGTGTGGCAAAACTTTCTTCTGTGACATGCGACCTCTTCGCTGCAGCATAAAACGTCATTTTGCCGAACTCAACGTGGAGGCTATATACAGTGGAGTCGACGAACAGCGACTGTTACAGCTAATGCTTATCTACCCGTGCAGCAGCAGCCGCTCTTTCTTATTCCTTTCTGCCACGTGTTCAGTTCCTTGTGCGCTAGGAAAGGCAATATATGTTCTGCTAAGTTCGCCAGTGCTGCAGTCCAAGAGTAGCTGTAAGTGCAGTGGTCGAGCGGCCAAACTGATGCTCCAACACTGCGGCGCAAAGATAGGTCAGGACCGGCACAAACTGCCACTCGCTTCCCAACTGGCATCGGCCCAAATGCGCCGAGCAACGGGCCACCGATTTTACGGCGAATGGGGGACGCGCCTCTTGATTTTACGCCGAGGGAGGTGGCCACGGCGAATGCTTGCCGGAGCATGAACAACGCAACCCCGGAGCGAGCGAGGGCCGGCGAAAAGGCGAGAGGCTTCCGGCTGCCGTCCATCCATCTGCCGGCGCCGTGGACCGTGACGGCGGCCGCTAGCGAAGGCCAGTGGGCCGCGCGTCGCCGTCCATGCTGGCGGCTGCCGTGCTGCTCGCCTCGTCCGTCTTCGCGGCCGCCTGGCCCCCTCCGCCGACCGTCCCAGCCACGCTAAACAACAGGCCTCGCTCGCCGCAGTACATCACCGAGCCCAGCGTGTTCCGCCACGGGTCCTTCGTACTTCGGCCGTCCCAGCCCGAGGGGCCGTCGTCCGCCGACACCCCTCCGGCGGCCAAGCTGACCACGGCCCAGCTGGCCTACGTGCTCATCGGCTCATGCACGGCGCTGAGCGTGCTCTGCCTGGCTGCCGTGGCCGGCTGCAGCTTCCACCGCTGCCAACGGCGGCGGCGGCACCCGGCCGTCGCTTCCACGCACCTTCTGGACCCCAGCTGGTCGCTGGGACCGCGCAACGTGGGCACGTTCGGCCGCAGGCTGCCGTTCGGTGCAGCGTCCAGCCTCCGCGGAGGGGGCGCCCCCAGCGAGTGCTCGTCCTGTGCCCCGCCGCGCTGCACCTGCGTGGCGGCCGCCGACTGGTCGATGCCCGTCTGCTGGTCCTCCAACAACGAACGCCTCGTGTGATCGACCGCGCGCCGTTGCCACGCGTCGTCACTGTGTTGTGCCGGACTGTGCGCAGACATGGCGCTCCGCGCGCTGCCGCTGCTCTACGTGAACATGGGTGGCGAGATGCTGTACATCCTGAGCCAGAGGCTGAAGGCGCAGCGGATAGACTCTGACAAGGCACAGCGAGGTACGTGCCGCTTTGCTGTTGCCGGACGTATGGGACTCGTGCTGCAGGAGCATTCCCTTGCGTGCTTGCGCAGAAACTGGCTTCGACTATTTTGGCCGAAGCGACGAACCGCATCCGTGTGCGCATAACAGATTTAGCACGCACCCGCCCACCACTGACTTGCCGTGAACGCTGGGTGCAGGTTGCTGGATGTCAGCACGGCGTGGCGATGCAAGTTCGTGCGTGAAGTGATGAGCTCGTCATGGGATACATTCGGTGACATCGATAGAGACTGGCTGAACAAGCAGGACTGAATAGTTCACTGTTCTTTGCGCTGTCATAGTGATGCCCAATCTGCTTCACGCTGAACTGGTTTTTTCCGCTTCCAAAATTAAATCGACCGTCAACCCGATATTATTTTCCGGATTTCCCTCATATCACATGGTCGTCATCTCATTTTTTTAACGCGGTAGCGTTAAGGAGCCCGTGTCATTGACCGTGAGCGAAAAATCCCCAGAGAAGCAACCTAGGAGGGCCAACGTGACTTTGCGGCGTCATCACAATCTACCCATCGGATTGTAAGCAAACTGCCCACCGCGGCAGGTGGCAGTTCAATTTATGATCGACCGTTAGCGAAGGGCAACCTCGGAGGCTCAAGGCCCACCGGTGGTGTCACGTGCCATATATCAGGGCAGTGGCGCATAGCTCAACAGCTACACTATACTGCGCCAAGAGTGGTATGAAGACTTCCAAAGTTATATGAATGTTAAGTAGAGAATTGCTAATGCACAGGGTGTTTCATCTAAGACGACACAATTTGTAAAGATAGGTTTTGAGTTAGAAGAGCGCGTTTTTCGGCATAGCATTGTCAGCGATGTAGCACAGTTGGCGTCCCCCTTGTGTAGGGCGCTCGAGTGGTGCCCTCCCCTGCATAAAAGTCGATACCTTGTAGCGTCCAACTTTTAAAGGCTACGCTTGTGCGGAAGTAGAGCAAGCAAGGTGGGCGCAAGCAATTGGCCCGCAAACCAATTGGGACATACTGCTTTCTAATTTCGTTTTTGAGTGCGTGATGCAGACTACTCGAGCGCTCTACACAAGGGTAACCAGGCTGTACATCTGAATACACCTAAGACGAGCTAACTAGCAGGCTGGGTAACTTTTTAACTGTTACTATTAAGCTCTTTAATGTAAACCCGCTGGCCGCCTGAGCGTTCTGCGCATGCACACTGGCGCGCTCTCTCGTCCGCTCCTCTCCGCTGATCCCGCTCTGCTAAAAGTCTCTAATAACAGCAGCGTATAGCCCACCGTAATTAATTGAATTGGCTGTTGGGGAAAGGAAATGGCGCAGTATCTGTCTCGCATATCGGCGGACACCTGAACCGCGCCGTAAGGGAAGGGATAAAGGAGGGACTTAAAGAAGAAAGGTAGAGGTGCTGTAGTGGAGGGCTCCGGAATAATTTCGACCACCTGAGGATCTTTAACGTGCACTGACACGCGGGCGGCTGTGTTTTAATGGAGGCGAAACGCAAAGGCGCCCGTGTGTTGTGCGATGTCAGTTTTTAGAATTTCTAAAACGCGGTTACCCTCGGCGCTGTGGCCCAACAATTTTGGCTATGTCGAAAAGTTGCGTGCACTGGAGAGGTTGTTTTGCCTGCAAACTTCTCGAAAGTGCGTGTATATTAGAGCGATGTAGCCAAAAAATTGAGAGTGGCTTAGCTCGGCTATGCCAGGATATACGAGCGAGAGGTACGTTTCCTTGGCTGAGCTTGTTGTGGTCACTGTATGTTTAGCAATGAGAGACATTGGGTATACACATCTTTTAATCATTTTGCTTGACAGAGACGAAGACTGCCTGATGATCTGTGAAGTAGCATGCAGCGGTCCCAATTTTGTCGACACAGTATTTCGATTTGGTAGAGCCTCTTTACTATACAAGCTCTATAGTAGTTCCCCATTGTGTAGTCTGGACGCGAGAGTCCGAAGCTAAATTAAAGTCAAACTTTTCTTTCATACACTAAGAGAGTCCTGTTTCTTGTTGAAATCACCCAAAGTCACACACAACTGTGAAACCGTGCCGTAGACTGGTATAAACGTGGCACACACATCAATCGTCTGCTTGACAGATGTTCCCGGTGCCTCGTAGACTCCTTGGATGGTAATGCCGCTTTCCAGAAGCCGAACACAGCAGGCTTCACCATTATTCGCCGCAATCGAAAGATGTCTGACAGCGGTGATACCTTGTTTCATGTACACACAGACTCCATCGTTCTTATTTGGTTCAAGCCAACTCTTAGGCGAAAACTTCAGGATCGGCAGAGTTAATCTTCTCTTGTCTATACCGCCGTTTAGCAGCGGCTGGACTCTCCTTCTCTGTATGCATGTCAAACGCTGTGATACAGACGCCCACTACATCTCCGCCTTTTATACGCAATCCTGCGCGTGCGACGCGGGGTTCGGGTGATAGAGCGGCGTGCGGCGAGGCGACGACGAAGAACGCGGCGCAGCTGTGGGGTCCCTCTGAATACCAAGGTAGATCCACCTTTAAATCCGCCTTGTGAATACCATGGTATCGGCGCATGCGCACAACTGCTCATCCGCGTGACGTCACGCTCGGCTTTGACGGTGGAGCTGGCGTACCGCCGCGGCGACGGCGAAGCGCTCGCTGCACTTTGTTCCTCTTCAGTTGCCATGGTAACGGTGCATGCGTACAACTGGCCTCTGCCATGTACCGCGAAATGCTCGACTGGTAGTCCAGTGTAGCTCCCGCTACAAAACTTCGCTGCCTCGTCCAATCCCCACTCATCCACTCGCATTCACGTCCACTCACGTTTACTCATAACCACTCACATCCACTCATATCTACTTGCACCCACTCCAACCCACTCAGCACTCATATACACTCATCTCCACTCACTCACACTCATGACCACTCGCACTCACATTCACTCACTCTTACTCACACTCACGTCCACTCACATTCACAACCACTCACTCACACTCATTACAACCCACACTCACATCCACTCACTCGCACTTACACTCGCAACCACTAACTCACACTCACAGACGTGAGTGTTAGTGAGGCGATATGAGTGCACTCATGAATGAGTGCGCTGACCGATCATAAATTCACACACATCCGCCCAATAAATCGTTGGGGAAAGGAAAACGCAACCGATCCACGATTGGTGAAAGAAAATAACTCATCTCGACCACACTGTACAAGTATGTACACTTTCCACTACCGAGATTTCAGTTTCGAGGAAAGGCAATCTTCAAGGCCCATCTATTCGGCGCCGTCCCTCACAAACTGTCATCATGTACAGTAGACGGACGGACTAAACTCTCGTACAACGCTCGTCTCTCGCGTGTCCCCTCCCTGTGCATGGGAGCTAAGGTTGACTCGCACTTTCCTAGCGCATTGATGTAAACGCGCTTTGAGCAGCGGCGCCGCAGGCATGGGACAAAAGCCATGCGACGCGACGCGGATTATGATTGCTCGTCGCCGCTCCTGGAGGGATTTGACCTTTCCCGTATTCTCGAAATCCTTCGCTGTCCGGCTCCCCCGATCCCCGCTGGGTAGCGAGTCCATACTTCGGCAAACTCAGAGTACTCACTCTGGCTCATTCACAAAACTTTCGGCAACCTACAGGCTCACTCAAACTCACAGAGGCTCGGGCTCACTCGAGTTCATGAACTCAAACTCATTTAGGCTCACAGCTTACATGGGCTCACTCAGACTCATCACTCATCCGGGGTGGGTGAGCCACTCATGGCGACTCACATCTCATCTAGGCTCACTCACTCATTTCAACTCACGACTCATCTGAACTCACACATTTCGACTCACCTGGGTTCACTCATTTCGACTCGACTCACCTGAACTCACTCATTCTGACTCACGACTACCTGAGCTCACTCATTTCGATTCACGATTCACCTGGACTAACTCATTTCAACTCATGACTAATCTGCTCTCACTCATTCGTGCTCACTTGCACATTTCAACTCATGACTCACCCAGGCTCACCTTGACTCATGACTCCCATAAGCTCACACATCCGACAGCTGAATCGATTTTATGCTCAACGGCCCAAGTTACCCGCCTAAAATGCCAAAAAATGGTGATACGATGAGCTCTTAACTGCAGCTAGCCGTTGCCGGTTCCGGCTGAGAGGCCTGTAGCTGCTGCTCGCGGGACGTAAAGATGCGAGGCTGCTGCGTGCTTTCGGCAAGCAATTAAAAAACAGTAAAGAAGTCGAACAATCACGATACAGCAAGCCACAGCTAATATCCAACGAGCCCAAACACAACGACTAATGAACGTTTCTCTCCTTTTAGTAATGTGCTAGAGTGCAATAACCACAAAAATTAGGCGCCAAGAAATAATGAAATTTCTCTGTACCATCAACCCGACGAAAACATATTCAGTATATTACAAGTGTGCAGGAAACTCCCGTTTATGAATGCTACAAGCTCGCGCCCAATCGCCATCATGGATTCACTTGGGATTATGGGATTATTCAACCTCACATCATAGGCTTGTTTGGTTTGATAGGCCCAGCATCTACCGGACTGACCAGGAAGACTCAAATCGCGACCTGAATGTGAGCACACTCACCACGACTCAGATCACAATCTGAATGTGAGCCCGGACTCACGACTCAGATCATGATCTGAATGCGAGTCCAGACTCACGACTCAAATCATGATCTGTAATGAGCCCGAGTGAGGTCGCCGACCCATGGTAGCGACTGTAGCCGCGTTTACATGAATGCGACAGTAGCGCGTCGCATTTCCTAGCGTATCTCGCGGAGTCGATGCGCTACTGTTTACACGTACCGCATCAAGTCTGGCGGGACGGTGATCCTTCGCCCATTCAACGCGGCAGAGGGGCCCAGCCACCCTCATCTTGAGCGAAGTCTGCTTTTTTTTTCCTGCTGGGGGGGGGGGGGGGGTGAGTATTAGACACATTTAGTTGGACGTACGCAGTGAGCTTGAACACGCAACGACACTGCGGGCAACAAATGCGCATGCGCAGAACGCAACGTATCTAGCCGCGCGTTGCGGACGCCCTCCCGCTATAAAGCATATATCGTAGCGTACGCAACGTGGGACGCTACGTGCTTCGTAGAGAACATGGCGGCGACCATCTCGCCCAATTCGGAATAAATACATGCCGCCGCTGGATTCTTTTACGCAATAGCGCGCTCAAATGGTAGCGGTTCCCTTTTATTTCGCCTACTCTTGCCCACACGTACCTGCATAAGCGATAAGTAGCCCCTGTTTTTCACATAATTTGGCGATTTTCAAGCTCCTAGGCCTAATTAAATGCAGTGTGTTTTCCTCGTTGCAATGACACCTGGCGAAGCAGTTTTCTAGCTTTTAGTCAGTTCTTACATTTTCTTCGGTTTGCATAGTTTTTCTTGGAACAAAGAAAGGCTCGCAATGCACTCACCCTAGTTATCAGCAATCACGGATGAAAATTTCTTCAACCGAGTGTTGATGTGCTTTGACGTCTTGTCACTAGATGGCGCTATTGTTCACGCGTGCGCGTGAGGGACGCTACGGCTCGGCCAACTAAAAGTGTCGTGTTTACACTATTCACAGCGTACGCAACGCAGTAAGAGATGCGTATGCAAGCTTACTGCGTACGCCCCAACCAAAAGTGCCTATTGTAAAAGCCATGACAGGGAGGAGGAGGGACACCGCCAAACCTGTTTCCATTCACAGCTGAAGTCGACTTTCCATTCTCGATCTACCCCTGTCTGACGCATTGATGCGATGCGCTGCTGTCGCATTCATGTAAACGCGGCTTGTCACCCCCTTCTCTGCCGTTGTGCGAAGGGCACAAAAAAAGGAACTCAATGGGCATTCTTTATCGCCAACCCAGACGCGGCAAACACGCATAGCGCCGCGAACTTCACTAAGGCTTTGCTGATTAACCCTTCTGCGCCACTCTGGATAATTATATGACTGCGGTGACATCGCTCGTTTACACAGGCGGTATGTCAGTGAAGGGCGTGGTCAGCCATGCAAAGTTGTCGGTTGCAGCGCCAAAGAGACTTCGGAAAGGCGAAGAAGGTGCAGAAATCATAGTGCCTTCCTCGTCTGTGCTGACCTCTCATGGTCCGAGAGTTATAGCGCTGGTGCTTATCCTTCTGGTGCGCGCTGCAGTGATGTCCGATATCGTCGCGGCCATGTTCGGCGGCCGGCTGGTGGACGAGCTGTTCCGGCCGCAGCAGCTCTACTCGGCTCGGGCGCTGCGTTCGCTGTTCGAGAAGTTGACGCACTCGTCCGTCATGCGGCTTAGCCCCGCCAGCATGGACAAGGTGAGACAAACGCGAGTGCTTCGCTGTGCCGAGGGAGAAAAATAACCATTTGGGGGAGAGTGGAGCTTCCGTGAGCCCGCGGCTGCGAAGGCCGACGGTATACGATGACATATCGAGAGCTGGCCTTGCGTACAAGAATCGGGCCGAATTCATGGCAAGCTAAGCGCCACGCCGCCGAGCACACTGGAACCTAGGCATTAGGACTCGTACTAAATCGCGTTCGACTACATACTTATGCATATTTCATTTCATTACCCTAAAGGCCCAGGAGGGCATTACGTCATCAAAGCATTACATTGTGTCGTCACACGTTTAGCAATATCATAGTCCTTCAAGCATTGAAGGAATATAGCAATATCAACAGTTATACAAAAACTACATTAGGTGTGGTGTACACGAGTAGCATACGCAGTGGTAGCATTTACATACATACACAAGTAACATATGCATGTATCATTTAAAGTACAAGTAAAAAAAACAGCAATAAAGCAAACAAGGTCAAACAGCTCTCATTCGTGTCGGTAATTCTGCCTAATCAGTTAGTTGAGTGACCAAACTGTCTCCAAAATTTTATGGTTTATGGGGGTTTAACGTCCCAAAGCGACTCAGGCTGAGAGACGCCGTAGTGAAGGGCTCCGGAAATTTCGACCACCTGGGGTTCTTTAACGTGCACTGACATCGCTCCAAGATTTTCGTTGCTCGTGACGGAAACAATGTCATTATGAAGGACATTCCATTCACTAGTCGCCAGATGAAGAAATGAGAACCGTAATAAATTGGTTCTACCAAATGGAGGCTCCACTTTAAGATTATGGTCAATGCGAGGAAATATATGAGTGGCTGGTTTAATTTTCTCTAGTGTGTAGTCATAAGCGCTATGGTAAAGCTTGTGAAAAAACATTAAACGATTAACTTTGCGCCTATAGTTTCGAACAGCTAAAGATCTAAGTCGCGCTTAATCATTGAGATGCTGGAATACGAGGAACAGTTTCGTGAAATAAACCGCGAGCTTTGTTTTGCAGAGGTTCTAGTTTGGATATTATTGTGCAACTGATGAGGGTTCCAGATTTGAGAGGCATATTCGAGTTTTGGGCGTATAACAGTGTTATAAACAAGGAATTTAGTTTCTTTGCTACCATGACGCAATGACCGCCAAATGAAACCCTGAGTTTTGTAAGCTATGGTCAATATGTAGTCAATATGTGCGCTCCAAGACAGGTTAGCTGTGAGGAACACTCCTAGGTGTTTATGACTGCGCCATTAATTGTATAAGTGCTGTGCGACTCCTGATTCCACGTTGTGAAACACACAAGTTCATTCTTTAACGTGTATTGTCGTCAGCCAGCCAGAATGTCATTTATTTCCACTCTAGGTTATTTTCGAATTTCGAACAGTCATTAAGGTTTGTCACGGAGCGATAAATGACGCACTCATCAGCAAACAGTCTTAGTGAAGCGGTAATAGTAAGCGAGAGATCGTTAATGAAGAGAAGAAATAATGTGCAAAATGGGAAAGCAGCTGGTGAGGATCAGGTAACAGCAGATGTGTTGAAGCACGGAGGGGACATTGTGCTAGGAAAACTAACCATCCGGAATGCCTTATGACCTCGAGCGTACCAGAAGCTTAGAAGAACGTTAATATTATCTTAATTCATAAGGAAGGAGATGTCAAGGACTTGAAAAATTACAGACCGATCAGCTTACTGTCCGTTGCCTACAAGGTATTTACTAAGGTAATTCGATAATAGAGTCAGGACAACCTTAGACTTGAATTACCCACATCATCAGGCAGGCTTTCGTAAAGGATACTCGACAATAGATCATACTCACAGAATCAATCAGGTGATAGAAAAGTGAGCGGAATATAACCAACTCCTATATTTGTCTTTTTTTTTACTATAGTTACATGCACTGGAAAGGTTGCTTTGTCTGCAGGCTTTTCGAAAGCGCATACGGCGTAGCCGAATTTTGTCGAGCCACAGCGCCGAGGATAATTGCATTTTCGAAATTCCAAGAAATGATATGGCTATTACTAATGACCGGCTACGAACCTCGAATTGCAACCAGTTGCCTAGCTGTGATAGTTAACAAGCTATCAGAAATTAATTAACTAGCTTACTAAAGAAAATTCACCGGCTTTCTGATGTCCGCCAACACTGGTAATTAATATGCCGCAAAAACCATATTTTCACCCCAAAAAGCCTATTTTTGAAAATTACTTCCCTGGAACACGTGGTATACAGCCTCTGTCAAATGCTCAACATCGTTGCGCATCGCCAAATGCGCTGAATGTGAGCGCAGCTGTCGTGCTCACCCCTCCGAAAGCAGCTTCTTGAGCTTTTTACTTTTGCGCGAAGTTTCCGAAATAAAACGGCACAGTTGGAAGGCTTATTGGCAAATGGCGACGCAGCTCTACGACCTGATGAGCATGGTGGTCAAGTACCAGCTGTGGGCCTGCACCAGCCCCCGTGACCTGCTGCCGCTCACGCTCAAGCACCTGGAGGCGGCCGGCCCCGGCGCCGCCTCGCGTGTGGCCCACGCCGTGCGCAAGGTTCGTCCTGCAAATCGAGCACTGCTTGTTCCGTCGGCAGTCTGAACACTCCTCCTGCATGTACGTGACACCTGCCCGGTCACAGGAGGAGTGCAGGCATTTGCTGAACCGCGCTTATACAGTACGGCTATGAACGGCGGCACTTTTATGAAACAATCAAGGCAGGATGGAGCGCCCTGGAATTGGCGTCGCATGCAATGAACTGCTTACATTTTCTGCTACGCGCATTACAAGCACCATGGCCGATCCTCCGGTTGCACCGTTTGCCCCACGTCGCTTGGTTGCGCCCATGCGAACTGGCTGAATACCGGAACTTATCTGTTGGGTAAGCATGTGTCCTGATGCGAGAATGCGTCGGGCGGTTGTTGTGATGACGCGTTGCTGATAGTGATGGTACGCAGCTTGGGAGCCGGTGCAGATTTCGGTGATGTTGGGATTTTATGTAGCATGTATATAAGCGCCAAGGCGATGGCGGCACCCTCAGCCTCCGTAGGGATGTTGGCGTGGAAGGTGGCTGCGGCCCCGATGGTGCCATCCACGTATATAGCCTGGTATAGGCTGTGTTGAGAGGCGTCCACGTAGAGGATTTCAAATCTGTGTAGTTTTTGGTGTAATATCCAACTCAAGCCATGGCGTCTGCCCCCTGTGTAGCTAATAATAATAATAATAATTGGTTTTGGGGGAAAGGAAATGGCGCAGTATCTGTCTCATATATCGCTGTACACCTGAACTGCGCCGTAAGGGAACTGATAAAGGAGGGAGTGAAAGAAGAAAGAGGTGCCCTAGTGGAGGGCTCCGGAATAATTTCGACCACCTGGGGATCTTTAATGTGCACTGACATCGCCCAGCACACGGGAGCCTTAGCGTTTTGCCTCCATAAAAACGCAGCCGCCGCTGTCGGGTTCGAACCCAGGAGCTCCGGGTTCTTATTTTAGGGTAGAGGCTTGATGCGCAGTTGGCGGATGTCAGGTTGGATGATTTGATAGTTGGAGGCATGTGAGCAGGTGGTGGGGGCCAGGTGAAGATGCTGTAGGAGGTATTGGCTGGCTTCTGCGAGCTAGGTTTAGCCGAAGTATCTGCAGTGGTTGCTGCGTTGGGCTTCGAGTAGTTGCGAGATTGTACTGTAAGCGCCCGCTGCGAGTAAGTGATTTGTGTTAACGGACTGTGGTAGGCGGAGCGCTGAGGTGGTCGCCTTTCTAATAAGCACATAAAATTTGTCTTGCTGCGTTTTGGTGAGCGAGTGATAGGGTAGGTGAGAAGTTGAGGAGGGCGTCTGTCATTGTAACAAGCTTGGGTGAGCTCGGAGGGCCGTCGCGCCAGCTGTAGCCGATGCGAGGAAGGCGTCGTGCCACCTAGGTCACGTAACCTAAATTGTGGCGTCATCACAACCTGACTGTGATCAAACTAACCACTGTGCCAGTTAAATTAATGATTGGTCGCGATAGGTTGCTCGGGAAGGGTCATGGATCGCACAATCCCCACCGGTGGCAGCACCTCCCATCGCAACGCTTAACCGCTGCACCACTGCGCCAAGGATGGTATATGATGACTCTCGGCGATGTATTAATGTTGAACAGAGAATGACCAATTCCGCATATATAGGCATTAACCCACTAAAGCTAGCGCGTCACACGCTTAAGGCGGAGCATGAGTGCCCCCCCCCCCCTCCCCCAATCGAGCACATGCACAGCACATGCTTTAGCATTTCTACTCTGTTTAACTACGTTGAACCTCTACCACTTTTTTTTTGCTGTATCACCACTGAGCCACCGCGGCGGGTGACTCCGGCGAACTGGCGCTGCAGAGTCTCGAGAAACTGGCTTTTCGCGCGAAATTCACCCTCGGTATTTTCAGCTAAAGCCCCTTCTGGCCCGTTTCGCGCAGCACCTGGAACACCAGGACCTGGCCAGTCTGCAGCGGGCGCGATACGCTCTGCTGCGCTTCTTCCAAGACCTGCGCGTCCGGGTGCGTGTCCACACGAACTGGACCGGGCCGTTGTCCTGAGAGGTCGACATGCTGGAGCCTGTGTCTCTCACGAACGACTCCACGTCCCTCTCTGTGGCATCCCGATCGAAATGTCAGGCATCGCAGTCTCTTTTGTTTAGTTCTTTTTGTTGTTTTCCTGTTGACCGTGACGCAGGTGTCAGTGCTGCTTCGCAGCGGCGCCCAGAGACCCAGTGGCCAGTTGGCCGTGGTCGCGACGCCGCTTCCTGGTGGCCCACGGCCAGGCAGCATAAGGTGCGCGCGCACCCTCCTGGCAGTCAGATTCAGAGATGGCGGAAGATTGCGTGTTTCTCCCTCTCCGCAGAGAGTGGGCACCGGGAGGACTGCTGCTCTCCGAGAGGAGCTTTGCGACCGGCGACAGTGGCGAGCCCGCCGACGCCCACCCTCCCGCCCTCGGCACAAACATGCAAGTATTCGCCACGCTTACAGTGGTTTGACCATCTGCAGGACCCAAAATGGATGCCACATGTGATAAACCTCATCTGTAATCCTCACTTTGGAAGAACCTCGAAAATGGATAGAGCCTTTAAAAAATCAACAGCCTCATCATGCGCCATATCTCCAAGCGGCAAAACTCTGGTTGGCCAGAGCTTGGCCCGAGCAATCGACCGAATCATATCCAAGTTTGAACGGGAAAATATAGGGACAAACACTCCCGCGCTGAAACACCGTGTTCTTATCCCATCTTTTTGCGCTGTTTTTTTTCATCCAAACTTGAGTGTGCAACTTCTAACTATAGCTCAATCAATTACTCTTGCGAATCAAACTTTTCGCTCGGCGGCCCGCCCACTTTGGCCTGAGCTTGAGGATTGACATTGGCCATGCACCGGCCATTCATCTGCAACTGACCTTGGGAAAACATGTACGCCAACGCATCGCTGACTTCACGGACCTTTGCCAGTCGTTTCCTCATGCATGATCCTAGAAAAACAGCTATCATATCCTGTAGCGAAAACCGGCCGTTTTAGTGACTCGGCTGTAGATTTTAAAAAGTGCTCCATCATTATTTATTTCTGCCATTACAAATGTACACACGTTGAACTCATGTAGAAAGCGTTCAAAATCGGCGGCGATCGATGGGTCGATCCGACGAGAATGCAGGAACATGAATCGTTTCCTGCACTCGTCGAAAAATTAGGCAGGGTTTAGCCACGATTATACCAAAATGTCGCACCTTGGAAATGGTTCGGGGCAAATTTTGAGGCCGCCATCGTGTCGGGCACGGTCAATTATGGTTGGACGTCGACTTGGGCCCAAATTGGCCAAGGTCTATCTGTCAATGTCAATCTGTTGCTATGCTGTGCTTCTGAAGATTAAACCAAGGTCAAGTCAGGCACGGAAGGGTGAGCGGCTTTTGCGCTGAGTAGAGCTAGTGCTCTAAAAATCGCCACAGTTGGCTCGTCACTCGTCAAAGAAACCGCTTCCATCACACCGACAAACCAGCTAAACAGGCCGTTAAAGCACACAGTACAAGGTTCGTGTAACCCCGAACGAACGTGGAAGACCGCGAGACATAATCCTTTCAATCATACACGCACTGCACTTCCATTCTCGCCTGCGGCAGACGAGCGCTCTGCTCCATACCCCAAACATGCCCGATACCAATTCCCCTCCTCATGCAAACTTTGCAGCAATTCCTACGCACCTTCCCTCACCCCCCATCACTTCCACGCAAGACCAGCGCCGGATCGTGGAGGCAGTCTCGTCTTGGCCGCCGGCGGGTGCACACGCTGGCAGCCGGCGTCTCTCGGTTAGGTCCTTTGTTTCGCCCCACTGGCCACGTGCGCCCTACTTCGGCCCGCTACCATGGATTACTCAACTTTCGTCCAAGGACAACTTTGCTGCGCCTCATTTTCTGCGGTCTTACAGCAGCTATGCTCTCCTGCGCCCCTGCATAGCAGCGGTTTACCTAGCACCACCTCCGTCGAACGGATTACCATTGTGCGGTGTTCGCGTGTGTCTGCTGCTCGGTCAACTTCATGTGGACTCTGGACGAACGGTGACTTTTTTCGCACGCACCTCGTGTGCCTGCTCGATGGAAATTCTCTCCTTCGGGACTATCTAATCCCCTCTTCACCGCGCGCCGATTTGGCCCGCTTTCTTTCTCCTTTGGAAGAGCGAGTTGACGGGCTTGTTGGTATTAGTGAAAGACATGAGAGCGCAAAAATGGACGAACAGGACGAGCGCTGCTCGTCCTGTTCGCGCCTCGAAAACTCGCCGGAATGTGTTCTCGCATGGGGAGAAAAAAAGTGCGAGAGTACGCCATCAGACACCGAACGCGTTGGTTGCGAGAAAGGTGTGGTATACGAGTTCCCGCTTACATGCGGCAAGGTGTACGTTGGACAAACCGCACGGTGTCTTAATGAGCGCCTGCTTGAACACAAGAATTCATTAAACAATAAAGGTGCCCATCTGCCTGACCACTGCCAAGCCTGCTCGAAAGAGGAGCGTATAGCCTGCAAGCCTCGACTATCGGAATGCAAAGTGCTCTTGAAAAGCCGAGATAACACAGAACGTGAGCTCGTGGAAGCCTTCTATATCAAGAAGCGAGGTGACAATTGCATCAGTGACACGTCAGTTGTTCTTCGCCACAGTGAAATGTTGTTTCTTGATGCACATCTGTGAGAGGCGATTGTTTGTCAACTGCGATTAAGAGCATGGATAAGGGCAGGTGCTATATATGAACGCTCTTCCTTGAATAAATCCTGTTGAAAGTGCAGCGCTCGTCCTGTTCCCTTACTCGTCTGGGTTGCCATATTTTCGCTCTCATGTCTTTCACGAATACGCACCAACAAGCCCAGTTGCAAGTACTTCTTAGTTGGTATTGCATGGTTAAGGAACAGCGCTAAGTACGGGACAGGAGACAAACATGGAAGCACAAACACGGGCGCTAACTGTCAACTGAATCTTTATTTCGGAGCACAAACATATACCAGGTGGCAGTAAGGGGGCGGTACATTGAGGCATGCGCGGTCACAGGGAAACAGTGGATAGCCACGTCAAATAATAAAATTAATAAAGACCCGAAGCTGAGATAGACGGTTGAGTGAAGGCGATAAAATCAATAAAAGCTGCAAGGTGTAGAGGGCCATCACGCAAACTAAGAAGGAACAGATGAAGGACTAAACAGGATGCGCCCGTGTTTGTGCTTCCATGTTTTTCTCCGATAGCTGTCCCGTACTTAGCGCTGCTCCTTCACCATTCTTTCTCCTGCCTTCTCGGGATACCTCGCGAGTAGTTTTACCTCGCTCCTCATCTGCGCGCCACTCGTGCCCGCTCATCTCTCTTGGCGGTTTTAGCCGCATTCCACATTGCGGCACTTTTATTTGAGTCACCCTAGCTCCTTTTTAATCTATAGTCCGCCCCTCTGTGGTTTCTCGGGGGTTCTCGTTGTTGCGCGTGTGTTCAGGGGTTGGCCAAAGTTGTCGGCCGAGGCGCTCCGTACTCATCCGCTCCCGCCGCCACCGCTTCGCTCCATCGGGCGCCTCGCTGCACTTGCCCTCCCGGACCGCGCTCTTTTCGCCCGGGGCCGATCCAACTCCTCTTACCGCGCTTTTTGCGCCACCTTGTTAGCTCGCCTTCATGGCTGCCTAATTTCACTGCGCGCAACTTAATTGCCCGCCATCCACCCGTGCGGTAATTCTAAATTTTCCTGCCTTCAAGGCATTTCTTGCGGGTGTTTTCACCTCGACCCCGTTCGGCGCGCCACAACGGCCCGCTATTCTCGCGCGTCCATCGGACCGCCTCCCTTCTTTTCGCACGCTCCTGGTGCCCGCTATTACAATTTTTGCGCCTCTTTTGTCGCATTTCCTTTTAACGCGACAGCGTTAGGGAGCTCGTGTCGCAGAAAAGCCGGTATCGTCGGCGTCGGCCGTGAGCGAAAAATCCCTCCTCATCCTCCTCCTCGCAACTGCCCCAACAGATGGCGCGCGACGGCAACGCCTGTCAAAGGAGGTTGGAGGACAATGTTTTCATTGACGCAATGTATACAGAATGCTGAAAAGGAACACAGGCCCCTATGGCTAGCATTTATGGATATTAAGGGAGCCTACGACAACGTTAATCAAGGGCATCCCTGGGACATATTGGGCACATTGGATGTGGAAGAGGGAGTAATTAATCTTTTAAAAGATATATATAAAGGTAACAGAGTGCTTATAAAATGAGAGAAAAATGTATCAGAGCCTGTAGAGATACAGCGGGGGCTTAGGCAAGGATGTCCTCTGTCTCCTTTGTTGTTCATGTATCTGCAAGGGTTGGAGGCCAAGCTAGAGAAGAGCGGACTAGGCTTCAACCCTTCTTTTTTCAAGCAAGGAGAATTGATTAAACAGTCATTACCGAAACTAATATACGCCGATGATATAGTGCTAATGGCTGACAACAAAGAAGATTTACAGAAGTTGATAGACATATGTGGTACAGAGGGAGTTAAATTAGGGTTTTTAGTAAGGAAAAATCTGCAGTCATGACATTTAACGATGAGGTCGGCGAGCATAGAATACAGGAGCTCACGCTAGAAGTAGTGGATGAGTACAAGTATCTTGGGGTGTGGATAAGTAACGGTGCTGAGTATCTGACAGAGCATGAAAAATATGTAATGAATAAAGCTAGTAGGAATGCAGCTGTCATGAATAATAGGGCACTGTGGAATTACAATAGGTATGAATTAAGTGATAAGAGGGATCTGGAAAGGGGTGGTGGTTCCTAGCCTGACTTTCGGTAATGCGGTCCTGTGCATGAGACCAGATGTTCAAGCAAGGTTAGAAATTAAACAACGTGGCGTAGGGAGGCTAGCTTTGGGAGCACGTGGCAATACAACAATTCAAGGGGTACAGGGTGATATGGGATGGGCGTCGTTCGTGTCGTTCGAGAGCAGAGAAGCTAGCAGTAAGATAGCATTTGAGGAGCGATCGAGAAAAATGGGGGAAAGTAGTGGGCTAGGAAAGTTTTCAGATACCTGTATACAAGGAATGTTGATCCGAAATGGAGAAAGCGAACTAGAAAATTGGCAAGCAAATATCTGGACAACAGTAGGGGGGCAAATCAGCAATTATCGGTTAAGAAAAAGGTTAAAGAAACTGAGAGAGCTCTGTGGAAAACAGGGATGCTGACCAAATCATCACTGGGAACATACCGGACCTTTAAACAGGAAATTGCCAAAGAAAATATCTATGATAATTGTAGGGGAAGCTCTTTGTTGTTTGAGGCCAGGACGGGAGTTTTGCGGACTAAGACGTAGAGAGTCAGGTACCATGAGATAGATACTTTGTGCATTGCGTGCGGAGAGGAGGAGGAAACGGCTGAACACTTGATACTTTTCTATAAAGGGCTTCACCCTACAGTGGAAAGCAGCAGGGCTGATTTATCCAAGGCATTGGGGTTTAAGGACAGTGAAGGGAAAGTAGATTTTAAGCAGGTAGAAATAACCAAGCGAAGGTTATCTGATTGGTGGATAAAATCAAGAGAAGATTAAATTTCATAAGTCATGGCTAGGTGGCTTGAGCCACCGCCCGATTTAAAGGGTCCAGCCTTATTCATCCATCCATCCATCCTTAGCGCCTCGTAGAGAGCGCCTCCCGCTCGTCTCGTTCGGGCGCAGTGGGGCCGTGCGGGCACTCAGGAATCACGCGGTGAGCGGCGAACAACGCAGCGCACATCCAAAGCGCGTTCACCACGAAGCTTGCGGCCCGTTCGTTGGGCGCGGAAGCTATGTTGGCGGGTTTGTCGAGAACGATGTGCCGACGAACCACGACTGCAACTTGAGTCCAGCGCGTTTCGGCAAGGCGCCTGGCAGCGCTTCTACGTGGTTTGCCGCTCAACGCGTCCGTTTCACCGTACGTAGCAGAGCGATTTGTCTAACGGGCAAGGCGTCGCGCCGAATGGGCGATGGCTTTCCGTGGACTCCCTGGCAGTGCTGCAATACGCTGTCGCGTTCCACTCTTAAAGGCGAGGCTTAAGCGTCCTCCAAATTTTTAATCTAACGTCTGCCCCTCGACGGCATTTTGTGCTCGAGCGATGGGCCTGTCGGCGGGCGTTGTGTGTTGTTCTCGTGGTGGCGTCTGCTCCAAGGGTTGGCCGCGTGCACGGGGTGCGTGGGCACGCGCTTCGCGATCTATGGGCGGCAGTCTGCGTTGTCGTGTTCATGGACGGGACGCCCCGGACTCATCCGCTTCTGCACCCACCGCTTCACCCCATCGGGCGCCTCGTTTCCCTTGCACTCCCGCTCTCTTCGCCGTCGGGCGGTTTCTCTCGCTCGCCCCATAGGGCCGACTATCCGTCTCTTTTGCGGCAATTTCATGCCCGCAGCCGCTTCGCAGCATCTTATCTCTTCTATCGCGCGCAAAACTTTTGCCCGCAATCCGCTAATCATAACTCGAGGTGGGTCCTTGCATGCCACCTTGATAGTACAGCGATTTTAGTGCTGCATCACGCCGTGCGTGTCACCCGTCACCTTATGCCCCCCTCCTACTCCCGCTCTTGACCCGCCTCCTCTCACATATCTCTTTAATCCCTTTCCTTCGCTCAGTCTGTTGCGGTGGTTCCTACTTAAGAAGACGGTTATTGGGCTGAGCATCCCCATTATTTTCTCCCCCCCCCCCCCCCCCAATGCGACCTACCAATCTCAATTATCGTGGAGGAGAGGTGTGTCAGCCACGTGACGTACCACGTGACTCGTCACAGCTGAAGCCGCGCGCTAACCTCCAACAACTTTATTGTACTGTGCGATGTTAGCGCGCGTTAAAGAACCCCAGGTGGTCGAAATTTCCGGAGCCCTTCACTACGGCGTCCCTCATAGCCTGAGTTGCTTTGGGACGTTAAACCCAGTAAACCAAGCCAACCATTTATTGTGAACAAACTTATCTATGTATACACGCTGCATTGCCGAGATATCACCAGAACGTGATATTATTGAGCCCGAATTAACGCAAATTTTTGGGGGGACAGATTGACAGAGGGGATGCTAACGCAGGCACTTCCTAATCGATCTATCTTTTCTGATTCAGTTATTTCCCGCGTACGTTTATTCTTGTTTTTACCGATTAGAACTCTCTTGTCATAGAGAGGTGCGCTACAAGCAGCCCATTTTGTTAATTTTTGTTCTTTACATTGCGCTGGTGCTGTCGGATGCGATCATTTAAACACCGACCACTCTGTCCTGCTTACTGTTTCCCACACGATAGCGAAATCACCACACCCTTTTTACATTCAACAAAGGGAACTCTGTGCTAAGTTCTTGCACACCCTGGGCACGTGTCTTTGTGGTTTGTTAACCCTGTACAGCCTGTCTGACTTCTCAGGGGCTGAAAAAACAACGAATACTGTACATCCATCCGCTTCGCAGTACGCTTCAAATTGCGGGATACAACAGCAAGTTTTTTTTTCCGTTCTCCGACAGCAGCTTGCTTATTCCCGTTTACCTTTATCAAAAGTGATTCTGCAACAGCTATCAGCAGATAACCAGCCCAGCGAGCAACAACCTATTGCACTGTTACATGTATACATCAAATGAGGACAAGATTACGAGTGGTATTTTGAAAGCATAGACTGGTAATCGCCCTTTTGACCAGTTTGTAATGTACAGAATTGAAGGGTAGCAAAGGCTTGTTGCAACGCGGTTCATATATCAACCTGGTTAGATGGTAGCTGATAGGTCAAAACTAGCGGGTTCAACTATTGTCTCAACATAGTATGTTAACCGTTCTGGATTCAAATGACTCCTGGTCACTGTCAATAAATATCGGAAGGTCGTTCACGAATATCTAAAAGCCTTGGCTGCTACCAGCATGTTGTCTAAAGCCCCAACTCGATGGACAATTCCGAGGCGTACACGCGAAGCGCCTACGCGCACGAGCGTCTGGAAAACCGGTCTGCGCATGCGCGAAGCGCGAGTTGGGCGCGAGGAGGGCGCAGATATCTGGCAATGTCAGATATCTGCGTTCCCAAAAATGAAAGGCGCTATCAATCGGCTCCGGCGCAGCGTCAGACTTGGCTACTGCGCAACGGAGGCGCACAGCTGGGCACGCGCCGACGCCTGTGCGTCTGCCGCGGCTATGACTTCACTCCTCTGGAATGCGCAGACCGGCGAGGCGCGCGCGGCGGCAGCGGCTCTGGCGTGCCAGCTGTGCGCCATGTGACGTCACTGCTCCTCGCGCATGCGCAGCACGGCTCTCCAGGAGCCACGCGAAACCTCGGCCAGTCTAGCTCACGCTACGAAACGCGGCGCGGCGCGCGCCCAACCTGTTGCGTGGAGCCATGGGGGCTAGGGCTCCACAATATACGGTATATGGGGGGGGGGGGGGGTTAACGTCCCAGAGCGACTCAGGCTATAAGGGACGCCGTCTCTGGAAATTCCGACCACCAGGGGTCTTTTAGAGGGGCTGCGAAATAGTGTTCCTGTATACGGATGCCAGCTATACTTCATATGGATTCTTTATGTCACACAGATGCTGACTCAAAAAGAATTACAGGAGTCGATGCATAGGAACGATAGTTATTCAATGAAAAAATTTAAAAACACAAGCAAACAAAATGCTGCCCTCAACTCGATTTTCGCGCGGCTTCCCATTCCCAGTTCACTCTCCCAATGACGACACGGGGCGGGACCAATCAAAACAGCCTATCTGAGCACGTCACGGAAGTTTGCACGCATGGTTGCATAATCACTGTAACTCGTTCTTTCCAAAGCTGGTAGCGCCGTTTTCATGGTTACAACAACCACGTGAATGCCCAGATGACCCAGCGATGCTTCGTCGTCACGTCGACGGCGCAGAAGGGAACACTGATCAGTGGCGTTCCCTGACTTATGGATCCGAAGGTGATCCGAACTGGATCCGAACTCGAGCGCGAGATACTGCGACGGAGTGACGCCCTGCGCAGGATACTAGATACATTCAGCATAGCGCGTACCGCTACTGCTTACCGCCTACCATGGCCCGCCGGTAGGAACGCGCTGATTGGCCACGGCAAGCAAGGCGCGCGCGCGCCCGCTGTTGATGGAAACGTGGCGCCGCCGCTCGGTGATCCTCCACAAGCTGACGACGCGCACTGCTAAATGTGAAACGAACGGCTTTTTTCTTTGCATCTTTCCTTGGGACCGAAACGAACGCTTGTAGAGTGCAATGGCTCGATCGGATCGATTTCGCAAAGCCGTTCTCAGATACATAGAGAGTAGCTATAAGTGTTGTGTGCTAGGTCGTAGGATGTGTACAGGGAGGCGCAAAGTCCTTCGATGAAAAGAGTAGCCAGAGCCTCTGGTGGTGCATTTTTGTTTTACTTGCTTTAGAGCGCTTTTATCTAAGGCAAACAAGTTTATTTTGTTGATATAATATAAAACGCAAAAACTTGATAGAACGTATCTCTATTTATTAACACAATTTGCAGTATATTTAGTGTTCAATCATCAAGCTCCCGCCCAGTGATGTCATATCCACTGCTAAAAGCCTGGCTATAGAGGCTAGAAGTTTTGACTAGTGTCGTGAGGAGGCGCCCTCGCCAGCCGCCGCGCCGAAGCCTGTTTCGATGCTAGCGTAGGTGGCGCTGTTCGCGGCAGGCGAGTCATGCGAGCAGAGAAGCCGATGGCGCCGCCGCAGCTCCTCGTGTCGCTCGTCGAGTGAAAGCGCGTCTTTCTGGTGTGCTTCCGCTTCGCTAATCTGTGTCTGCATTGTGCCCACGATATTGTTTATTGTGTTAATCGAAGCGCATTTCCATCTTTCCAGCATCAGCCCAGGAAATCAAGTGCAAGGTTCAACATCCCGTGGACAAAACAAGGAATCTTCATTTCATTTCTGATTTTCGTAACATCGTAAAACGTATAAGGAATGCATTTACTTCTAAGGGTGTCCAGATTCTAGGTGGTAATGCATACGTCGACGTTATCAAAGAAGCGTGGAAGTTTGACAAAGACGCGCTTACATTGAAAGTCATACAACATTTAACTTTATCCCATTTGCAGCCGAATGCATTTGACAAAGCGCGTGTCTGCCTTGCCTTCCAGCTGTTCAGTGATGAGGTTATGAAAGGACTTTTTTTTTTTACAAGGATAAGCTAGACAAAATTTTCCGTACAACTGAGCCAACAGAACGATTTGTGAAGCTCATGGAACGCTTGATATTTGTCATGACATCAAGGGTGCTCTCCAAAGGGCTTCGCCCAGAGTGAGCAAGTGCGAGCTTTCTAGACGAATTTCTAACCTCCTTGAATGAATGGGAACGGTATGCCGCTCAGCACGGCGGTGCATTTCTCAGCGCAGGGACGTACTGCCCTCGGACTTCGTGTGACGCTGAAAAGCACACTGTCACTTGTGAATTATGTGACGTCATCACTAAAATACAAATATCTCCTGACAGCCAATTTGAGCCAAGACAAATTGGAGAATTTATTTGGAATTGTACGACAATCATTCGGCTGCAATAACCACCCCTCTCCAGAGCAGTTTTTGCTTATAGTAAATAACCTTGCCTTCTACAATTTGGCAAAGCCGCCAAGGAACGGAAATTCGCCAGCTGAGGTTGTGAGTTCTCTTCTGCAGCCCTGTGATGCAATGAAAGAAACGGCGGCTCAGATAGCAAGCCTAATTGATGACCTCTTGGACGAGGGAAACCTCGCACATGCTTGAGCAGGGCTGCTAGAGCAGGACAGCATGTTTGACCATAAAGGCTGCGTAGAAAAGAAAAGCAACAGCCGACTCATTTTTTATGTCGCGGCTACGTTGTCAGGAAATCACTGAAAAGATTGTCATGGCCCGCATGTGCATCTGCCTTGGCTATTTTGCCCCTACAGGCTGATAAAAATGAGAATGCCTCACTGACGAGGCAGGCTGACCATGGAGTTCTGGTGTACGCTTCAAAGCGCATTGAAGTGCTAGTAACTATAGAAAATGCATTCACTGCCTTTTTCAGCAGAAACGAGCTGCATGCTGGGAGCATGATGTCGTTTTTACATTTTCTACAAGGGCATGAACTCCAAGAAGTCGGCTGCAACGAGCACTCCCGCGCTGTTACAAGGGATGTGATTAAGTGTTATGTATTGACGAGGTTGCATTTTTTTATTAAGGCAATGAGCAAAATTAAGGCGTCCAATCGCGAGAAGCAAAATTAAAGCGGCTCAAACCCAGACAACCATTTTAGATTGAGAAGGCACTGACAGAATGTACCTCCCAGAATATTTAATGTACAGAGGATGTTTCTTAATGACCACACTTTGCCCAATCTATGTCTAGAAGATGTCCCTATTGCCTCGGAATGGACATCTACAGAATATCACCAAATGTTTTTCGGGCAGAAATTGTGATGGCAGTTGGGCAAAACACGCATGCGCGAAAAATATTTGTGATCCTCTTTGCATATTCCGCAAAGGCAAAGCGAAAAGAAAATCTTTGAAATACAATAAGCTAATCGCAAGGGAAACGGTTCGCTCGGACAGGTGTGATTGTTTGAACAGTTTATTGATTTAACTAGTTTCAACGCTACCGCGGCAATCCAGTCAAGCAATCAGTCATACGTACTCGAAACACTGTACCCACAAACACTATATGAAATAAAAGGCTTCATGTAGTTCATCGACGAGCTGCACACACGCACACTTGGTAGTGGCATTCAATGGGCTTATATATTCCCCACACATGGCCTTCCTAGCTGTTAGCGCCAGTGGCACTTGCCAGTCGAGCGAAGTTATTTCGGTCAATTATGAACTTGTGACGGCAGAAACGAGAAGTCCAAGTAAGCACATCATGTTGCTAATACCTTTTATTAAAAATACCGTATTCTTTGCTGTCTTTGCGCGAACATTATGTAGGCACGTTAGGTGGAAACAAACGCGCTTCTAAAGAAGGTGCCTTCCTGAGCCCCATTCATGGAGCTTCTAGCTTAGTGCATTTATAGCAGCATAAACCGTTTGAAAAGCTTTCCGGGACACATGCAGTCGAGTTCCTTGTGATGGTACAGCACGCGAGCCTGCCTAATTTAATCGTGTCTAATTGTGAACGTTCACAGAAATTCCACTGTTAGTCTCAGCGATGTGCACAAAGTAACATTCTGACCACATCACAAAATGCAAGTCAAATGGATGTCCACTAACAGATGATCTCTTGTAAATGCTCGCACGGATGTTTGATGGGTCTCTCAAGATGATGTTTGATATTGGGACCATTTGTGGATATCCTCTAAATATTTTTGGTTCTCTGGGAACCGAGGCGATGCCAGTGAAACTGCATCAGTGAAATGTCCCTGTAAATAAACATTGCGTTAATGTGTTCTGTTTCCTTATTTATGCGATTGCATTAATGTATTCGGGCCTGTAACGACCATCCGTGAATGGTGCCTTCCACACGTGAGGCCGTAATTTCGCTCGGTCGTTATATACAAGACGTGCTCAATCTCTTTTTCTAGTTTCTACGCATGCCGTGTTGTGCTCGTTCATTTCCCTTCGTCAGTGTCTTATTGCGCAGCTTTTCCTTCTTCCTTTCAACCTAAAGCAGTAGCTTCGAAAGTGGTGTGCTGAGAATATCACTGCTGATCGACGCCGCATGCACCGCAGAACATATGGGCACTCGTATTATATTTTGTGCTTTGGCCAGACGAATATCACAGCCGTTACAGCGAGATGCGCGCAACGAAATGCATTCCTCGGCATTGCTGCCGAGCTCGCGCACAACACGGATGGATGATGAATACGGCTGAACCCTTTAAATCGGGCGGTGGCTCAAGCCACACCTGCTAGCTACAGCGCCATCTGTGAGCCGTCATTGCAAATTATTTTCTCTCCGCTGGCGCGTTCACGACACTAGTCAAACCTTCTAGCCTCTATAGCCTGGCGGCTGAGGCTGTGACCGACTACAGTGTTATAGAGCGCTGTAGTAGGTGGCAACAGCTGGATTCACAAAAAGGAGTGACAGGCTCTAACCTAACGTTCGTTTCATCGGCAGGTACTCCGGGCCAGCAGGATCGTCGGCGACTCCTCCCAGCACAGGTCTAGCTGAGCTCGGGCTCCTGCTACGGCTCCTGGGGCCGGACGACGAGGAGCCGGGCCTCGCCAGCCTCGCCCTGGACGAGCAGCTGCTCAGTTGAGCACTACCGCAGGCTGCCAGTCATGAGGCTCCGAAAGCAATATAAAAATCAGTGTTCAATATGCTTATCTTCTCGTGAATAATTCAGTGCGGCACCATTTTGCTGTGGCGTGACTGCGTGAACGGTACACACGACCGGCGATTTCAGAACACACTGCGCATGCATGGGGGCACTTGCTGCTACGCCACGAAATCTACGCCCGAATGGTGTTTTTCAAAAGGGCACTTCAAGCGCGACTTCTGTTCGTGCAACGGATCCTGAATGTGGTTAAGTTGGATCCAACCGGTGCAGTGCCCGAGGTGAATTCTTGATGTCGCGCGGATGCAGACTCAAAAAGAGCCATAGATATCGGTGCTGAAGAACAGGAGCATTAAATAAGACTGAACACAGAAGCTGTATTGTGAAAGGCTTGTTTTTTTTTTTTTACAAGCACCTCAGTGGCCGCTGAGGGACGGCGGCGCTTCCGATACAAGCCTGCACAAAACCCCTCTTCCCACATGCAGTTGCCACAGCTCAAAAGCCACGTGCCTCGAGTGTCGCAAAAAGCGGTAAAAAAATTGGGTGCAGTTAAAGGGATACTGCATTAAATTGCGACTTTCTGTAAAATCGCCGAAATTGGATTCAAAAGGTGCGATTATCTAAACTTTCAGTCTTAACTTCATTTATTTTCACGCGGATGGCGTTTTTTTGTAGGTTTTGTGCGCGCGCGCTCGCCATTTGCCGCCCGCCTAGGGGGGAGGCGTGCGTGACGTCACACTTCTCGCGGCGGCCTGCTCTCGTCGAACTGTGCTGCTATAGGATATTCTAGGCACTATAGTGGTGCCATCGGTTTAGCTGTCACGCCTGGAAGGTCAGAGTTGGCAGCATGGAAGCATGAGACAGCTCGACAGTTACAGCCTGGAAAGTGGTAGTGGCAATAACATATCATTCAGATATCGAAATGGCCATGAACTTGGGATACGGGTATAACCCCGCAGCATCATCGAGTGACCAGTAAAACGAGCCTGGAGGAAAACATTTTGCACAGGCGCGCTCCCTGTTGTGGTAGCTGTGCATATTATAATCCAGTTCGATATTACCCAGACAACTTTTCCTGAATTAAGTATTAAAACATTTCTTTTGCCGAAGGTAAATCAAGGCATCAGCTACATTAATTGCTCCAGCCACAAAAGGAACAGCCGCGGCGCCGTGATGGGGCGGGGGATTTGAAATAGGACTTATACATCACGTAGGCAGCGCGAACAGCGGACGTATAAAAGTAGCCGACTTAATTGTATCGGCGTAGCGAAAAAGTAGGCAGCACGCAGTTTTTGTGACTGGAGCAAAGTTGCTATACGCCGCCAGACTTGCGTGCGTAACTCTCACGAACGGGATCTGGCTTTCGTGGCATTGGCCTGTTATTAAATTGTCAACATTGTTACTTCCTGATGGTCCCGGGCATGAGCGAAGAACCTCTCCGCTCAATTGTTCTTATATTTGTGCATTTTTTAAAGCGAATTTTATTGCCCCAGTGCATCAGTGGTGGTGAAGGTGTGATGAATGATGTAGTAGAGATTAAATGAATGGAAAAAGGCTAACTGATTTGAAGTCCAGTAGAGAACGATGGTACGGTCCTTGCGTCCAGGCAATGTATGAAGTAGGGTTGCTTGGTTAAAGTCCCGCTACTATCAGGTGCCAGATCCTTGTAGGCTTGAGAGCTGGGCAGTCCCACAGCAAGTGATGAATGTCGGCTTCAATGTCCTCGTGTTTTCACATCGGACACCCTGGCCGAGGAAACAAATCTCGGTACTGAGGCCACTTCCGAGTGACGGCTGGTGTGAGGGTAACCCAGACCCGGATCCTCCTAAGCGCAACCTCCTCTGCACGGGTAAGACCACGGGGTAGGGTTACCGCACACGGAGGGATGAGAGCATGTGTGCGGTGCCGGAGGAGTTCATTTCTTGATGAAAGGAGGGTGAAATTGTCCAAATGATGGAGCCGAGGCAGTGATGAGTCTGGATTCGCAAGGCGAGTGGCTAAATCTGCCTGGCTTTGATAGCTCAGCAGATCCCGTGGGACCCACTCAATACGTACTGGCTGCGGGATGCGTGCCGTGAGCCGGTGGATGTCCTGACATATCGTTGGACAGCGGCTAACACGTCGTAGCAACCGGACAACTTGAAGGGCGTCAGTGTGGATGACAACGCGGGCCGCAGGGAGCATAGTTATGTCGGCCAAGGAGCAGAGTGCTTCTTGAACTGCAACGAGCTCAGCACAAAAGGACGAAGGGGGTTCCGTAAGCTCAAACCAAGAGGTTTGATTCAGGGCACGTCTGCACGGGCAGTAGATAGCTGTTGTTGCTTTGCAGTCCTGTATGCCTACGTATACGCAGACAACAATGGATCCTTCAGGCAGGCAAGCATCTTGTTCCTCAAATTTCTGGCGAAGAAACGATGCCCAATTAGCAGATGTTGGCCGGCGATTATCTGTTGGCTTGTTGTCGCTGAGCTGTACAAACTTCCATGGGGGAAGAACTGGCGTTGGCGGCTGAAGAATGGAGTGAGACGTTGCATAAGTCCTCAGAGCATGCGTGGAGTGCGATAGACTGGCCTTAAGGCTGCGCGCTTCACGGCGCTGCTGCACCAGCTCATCAATGGTATTGAGCTGCGCATTCTCTTGCAAAGCTATGACCGGTGTGATGCGTGGAAGGCACTTAATGGTCCTCATAGCCTCTGGGTTCACATCATCAAGGCGATCCCATTGGGCTCTTGTAAGATGTTGAGACTACCTTGATGAACAATACGTGGCTGCAGAACTGCCCTCACCAATTGCCGTGCAACGAACGAGCCTGCGCTACCAGTTTTAGGAGCAATTCTTCTAATCAAACCCAAAGTCTTATTAGCTTGCCTTTTTGCCTGAGAAAGCCATGCAGTTGCTGATCCTGATTGGTGAATCATTAAGCCAATGATTTTAACACTCGGACTTTCCTGTAGTGGGGTGCCTGATAGACAAATGCGGATTGGACTTGCAGCAAGTTTACGGCGTCCCCAGCGGTTGGCGACTGACGTGTATGTTGTTTTATGCGCGGATAGCTGAAGGCCGATGGATGATGCGTAATTAGAGGTAACATACAAGGCAGACTGAAGGGCAGCCTCCCGAGTACGGAGATCTTGGTGAGTACTCCACACCGTGGTGTCGTCAGCGTACTGAAGAAATTTTATGCCACGGATGTCATGTAAGCGCCAAGCCAGCGGGATGAAAGCAATATTAAATATTAGTCGCCGTCGAATAAATTGCCGCGATAAAAATTCGGACCTGGAAGGTTTGTCGTGAAGGCTAGCTGCGCCACACGGCTTTTTTCTTCAGAGCTTAGCATCCTTTGAGAAGGCATGCCATGGCGTGTGCGTTCCCCCGCCGCACTACTGTTACAACTTTTTGGAATATTATTTTGGCACCCCCATCCTTTGGCAACCGCGTGGATCAAATTCGAGCTGAAAGGACTCCGTACACAAGCGGCGGCACTTGCAGCGCGTTCCCCGTGCCGGCCAGAACGGCCGGGCACGGAGACGCGGGACGTCACAGCTTCCAAGGAGCAGTAGTTCGGGGCGCCGCCGCCAGGTGCACCATTTTAATGGGAAAAAATGAGGTGGAAATGGGCTTTCCGCTGGCTTCGTGCAAAGAGCGACGTGGTTTCAGTCGTCTTAGGAACAGTAGAATATTATACCGCCAAAAATTTAAGCTCCGCCTTTAAGGGGATAACGCGACAGCGTTAATGGGCCCTGGCAGCGGCTCCTCTTGCCCACGTGGACACTGCTTTTCATACTGTGTGAAAAACCGCACGGCATACATACCAGGTATTTCACCTAAAGCGTTCTACAATTTAAAAAGCAGCTAGGCTTTGTTTTAGGAGAGCACTTTCTTCGGCACAGCTTGCCGGTAGTAGGCTGGATAACTACTGTTGAATAGTTAACTTTTAACTATTACTGTTAGCCTCCTTATTGAAATGCGTGTGGCCCACTATGAGCAGTGCCCATATCAGTTTTTATAATTTCAAAAACGCATTTAACTTCGGCGCTGGGAGACAACAAACATTGGCTATTTCGACGGGTTACGTGCACTGGAGAGGTTGCTTCGCCTACATGCTCTTGCGGGAAGCACCTACGGTTTCCCAACCATCGACCGGGGAAGGAACGAAATCCATAGCAGGGTCCAGATCGTGTGTGCGTGTGTGTGTGTGTGTGAGAGAGAGAGAGAGGGGGGGAGCAGAGCGTGCCTGTTTGCCGAGTTTTCCATCTCCTCTCTAGTTGGAGAGGATCCTGTAGAAGCGGCGACGTCGCAGGCGGGAGCGTTGCTAGTTTAGGCGACAGCGTCCGAGCGAGCGGCGGTGGAGATGTGGAGGGCGCATCCACCCATCCAATGCAGACGCAGCAACTGGCGTCCACAGGCTTAGCGCGGCTTATATATATATATATATATATATATATATATATATATATATATATATATATATATATATATATATATATATATATATATATATATATATATATATATATATATATATATAATTGGTTTTTGGGGGAAAGGAAATGGCGCAGTATCTGTCTCATATATCGTTGGACACCTGAACCGCGCCGTAAGGAAAGGGATAAAGGAGGGAGTGAAAGAAGAAAGGAAGAAGAGGTGCCGTAGTGGAGGGCTCCGGAATAATTTCGACCACCTGGGGATCTTTAACGTGCACTGACATCGCACAGCACACGGGCGCCTTAGCGTTTTTCCTCCATAAAAACGCAGCCGCCGCGGTCGGGTTCGAACCCGGGAACTCCGGATCAGTAGTTGAGCGCCCTAACCACTGGGCCACCGCGGCGGGGCACGTGCGGCTTGGCGCCGCTTAGATTTCGTAGACGGTCCTAGGGAGCCGACCGATGATCGACCTTGATAAGAAAGGCGTCGGCGGATTCCTTGGAACTTCAGGAATCGCTTGTGGTAACTCACCAGAATGATCAAATCTGGCTCCGATGGTAGGGGCCGAAAATGCGGAGCTCGTGGTGCAGCCGTGGTAGGTAGACGGCGCCACCTCCTTTATTTGTAACATTAAAAAAATGTTAGAAAAAAAAGAACATTAAGAACACTCAAACAATGTTTGACCGAAAAAAAATGCAACGTTGTTGTAATGTTCCAGTGCTACCTGGATCATAGAGTTTCTTACTATTAAATAGAGGGAAAGCTGGCGGCACTGCACCTGTACCTCCATGGGCGCGCAAAGCATCATGGGGCGATGAGCTACTTGGTGCAGGACATTAGGTTTTTTTTTTTTTCAGGAACACAGAGTGGCTTTATTTCGTATCCACGGTGCGCTCCGCGCGCAGGCGACTTCGGCATAAAAGTAGCGAGAACGCAACAGCACACGACGCCATTAAAAGGTTTTTGTTTTCCGAAATGCTGTGGAAAAGTCTTTTAAGATGTTAAAGGGACATTTTTTTTCAAAAACATATTTATTTTTAAAAGTGCGCCTGTTAAGCACGAAATATTGGCTTTTGTAGTCTGCAATGCTTGTCCAATAGGAGAGCAAGCCATCGCTGATGTTGGGCAAACTTTGCATTTACGTGCTTTTCTGCTCGTTTGTTGCAATTTATAGACAAGATATTGAACGTTAGGACATTCTTGATTATCGAACAACGTTTTTTTTTTTCATTTTTTCGCCAAAAGTTGTAGTTCTGCAGTCTGTCTGTCTGTCTGTTGTTGCGCATGGTGGTACAGGTGGTCTCGAGGAAGCTCCATGCAAACTCCCATAGGCGGGGCGCCAGCTTTCCCTCTAGTTAATGGTAAGAAACTCTATGACCTGGGTAGTCATGGTGAGCGGCTGCTGACCCGACGCAGATTGATCCCGGCCGCGGCGGTTTCATTTCGATGGAGGCAAAGCGCTAGAGACCCGTGTAGGTAGCTAAAATTATCCGGAGCCCTCCTCTGCGGCGCTTCTCTTTTCAGTAATGGCAGCACGTTCAACGCCGCGGTTGTTCAGTTGTGCTTATAGTGAACTAGAATTCTAGTGCTGACATCCGCGTGCCGAGCCCGAAGATGCGGGATCTAATCCTAGCTGGGGCGGCCACGCAAAATGAAAAAGAAAATGCATAATGCCCGTTTGCTGTCCGGTTTGCAGCGTGCCGCGAATTGCTGGCAGCAATATGACTCGATCCTATAACGAATTCAAATTTTCCGCCACCGGCCATGGTGGCGCCAGCATACAGATTTGAACTAGTGTACAACAGCGCAGAAACTTCTGTGCTTTATTCGCGATAACAGCAATAAGCAAATTCAGTCTCCTGGACCCTGCGCCGTTGCGTTGTGCGCACCCGCATGCGCAACGCACCACAAACTAAAAAGTAAAAAGCGCATAGGCTGCGCCATTGTAGCCGCTTGACGGAGTGCGGCGTGTGAACGCGGCTCGATTCGTGACGTTTTTCCTTTTGTCCGTCGTATTTTTCAATAATAAGAAGCCGAGATATGTCGACTGCCTTGATGACTTGGACTGTGCTGCGGAGGTGATTGTTTTGCGCGGCGTGACAATTTGTTTTACCGAACTCTTAACGCTTAGCCAGCCTCTCGTGCGCCTGAAAACGAGCGCCTGTCATGAGCAAAGCTCTGAGAGGCGCGGGCCCGTGCAGTGTCACTGCTGTTAATGTGGCGGCAACAAGCGTGCAGCGGTCGTGCTTTGGACGCACGTCCTGCCGATGTGGACGAGTCCATACTCTTCGAGTCTGGGTTAAAAAGTAAACAAAGCTATGAAGCGCTAAATAGTGGGATTTGGCGGCGGCTTCCAGCGAGTACGAGGAGCGACTTGCATGGAATCTTTTGTGATAAGTGCCAACCACTTTTATTCACATTGGTTCGTCATAAAAAGCACTGCTGAAACTCGGTACTTACATGAGCCGTACAATAAAACATTTCGCCTACCCTAAGCAACGCGTTCGTTCAGGCTGTGTGATTCGAACCTTGTCATTTTTTGGCGTGCCCTGAGGCCTTGCTGCATAC
>JARKHS020011133.1:0-88700 GCA_030143305.2 Amblyomma americanum | reverse complement strand
TCGGTGTATTCAGACGACCATGAACAATGGTGCCGCAAACGGCCATGCTCGTGGCACTGAGCATTGTTCTAACGCTTCGTTTCAAGCTTTGGAAAAATACAAAACCTGTGGACGCTTACCTTTGTTATGCAACTTTCGTTGAAGTACTGGGTCAGGTAAAGGTGAGCAACTCCTTTTTCCATCGCGCCTAGGTAGCCAATAAGCTTGTTTATGCAAGCTTCCTCATCAAATGAGACTGGAATTCTAGGTTTCTGTATAGAGTGAAGGAAGTCGCTAAGCTTCTGGCGAACGTCTGCAGTGAGAACATCAGCGATGTCTCGAATGAAATGCCACCCCAAGTAATTAGTCACTTGGTTTCTGAAAAGAAAAAAGTGAGCAATATAGATTCGAGCAAGCACAAGATTTAAGAGGCGCCAGCAAATATATAAACATAAAAATATTTTATGAAGGCACGCACGCCAGGCATTTATTTGAAATATTCATACACCGCTACACATTGCATCGGCAAAAGTTTCTGAAGGAAACATGCAAGCAGCGCGGCTGTGCGCTGCAAATATACTGGCTTTCTCATTTATGATGTGCGTTTTTCTCAATTTCCGGGATGGTTTTATAGCGACAGCTGCACGTGCGTGACACTTCATAAACGGTAAACGGTGTCAGGATTGTCATCTCAGTAAGTAATCGCCCAAAGCTGCTGCGCTTAATTGGCGCCTAAAAAGAATGCTGCTAAGGGGTCTATCAGTAAGCGGCCTGGGGCTAAAGGTGGGCGCCCTTTAAAGTGCGCTACTTGTTACTTATTCGCCAATGTCGTTCTCGTTGTTTGTGCTTTTGGGAGGGAAATTTAAGCGAGCCGCAATCATCGCTGTCATTTCTCAGTCGTAGCAGAAGGTTAGAAGTTTCGGAGGTCTTTGCGAAAGCGATTCATTGCATATGATTAACACTACTCTGGCCATCATTACAAATGTTGGGCAGAAGTTGCAATGGTTTCGGAATTAATAATGACCGGTTAAATGTAGTGATTAATACAGTGATTGATATACAACAACTGTTGATGCAGTGTAATTATTTCATGAAGATATGCGACCTTTTCACCGCCGCTAGGACGAAGTGATAGGGATAGCTTCATCTCTGCCTACTCAAGGCCGTCCGCTTAAGGGACTGTCATACTAGTCCGACACGACAACGATTCGGTCTTTCAAACTGTTTTTTGTGATGTCAGCGTCTATGTCGCACTGGGCGGCAGAACTGAGGGCAGAAACGAAGAAGCAGGAAACCAATAACCAAATATACCTCATCCATTAGGCCCCACAAACACGGATGACCACACACAATCGAAGACAATGATGTTCTATAAAACAAGTTACATTTATTTGTAAGAATGCGCGCACTGCTGGGAGCGTAGGGACACAGAGAGGCACTAAACGTGCAACTATCAGTCGGACAGAAAGAGGACTGAACTAAAGCCGCCAGTGCTTACGGGCCGAAAACGTTATCACGGCTCAAGTATTCAAAAGTCAAATGCCACACAACAATGGCGAAAGCTTAGTGAAAACGTTAGATATAGAGTCTTGTGAAAATATAAATTGAAGTACGTAATAAAGGTTAGTAGTGAAGAACAGATTACATGCGATCGCCATGCCAAAAACCAAGACACCAAGGGGAGCTAACGCCTCAGCATAGCGCTGAAGAATTGATACACGATCTTTCGAGTAATATGCACCATGCTTATAGACACTCAAAGGGATGCCAAGATCCTGGATTGCCTGCGTGGCCTTTGCGTACCAGCATATTCTGCAGGCCCCGGTCACGACATTCCATACCAGAAACCGCAATTCTTAGAAGTGAAATTAATCTGAGCTCCTGACACTGTCCATAGTCGTTCGTTAAAACTTCGCCATGCTTTGCTTATCATCGCAGAAAAAGACGAGGTCATGTGCATAAGCTTATAGTTTCAGTTCATTACCCATAATATGAAAGGCCCTGACCGCCCTACTGTTCATACCACTTAAGCAAAGTGGCTGCAAATATAGCGGGAACAGGGCGGGGACAGTAGGTGAACTTGTTTCACAGTGCACTGAATGCAAACTGGTTCTGAGAGACAGCCATTTACAATCAAGTGCGTGGAATAGTTTTTGTAGCAAAGACGTGTCCCAGAAAAAAGGATTGAACCAAGATTGACGCGATTTGAAACGGTGAGGGAAAAGAAATGAATGGAACTCTCGATCGAATGCCTTTGCGAGGTCAGTTTGCAGAGGTGCTGGGTTTTCATGACTGACATTGCAATACTGCAACACGTGTTTGCAGCAAGTTTGATGAGGGCCACTTGAATAGACACTGTAAGCTGCAGCTGAATCTAGAGTACATTCACGAAAATCTATCAATCAGTATTAGAAAGTGTGATAGGTCTATAGCCATCTACATCGTAGTTTTTCTGTATCATCAGTTTTTGGTAATAAGACAATATGACTTTTGGGAAATAGCGGTACCGAAAATTCATCATCAATACCAGTCTAAAATTTGGAGTAAGACACGGAATAAAACATATTTCAAAACCTTCATAAATTCCCCAAAGAGGCCTTCGGGCCCAGGGGTTTCCGGAAGTGGCAGTCGCTTAACTGTAACTTCCAATTCACTCACCACTTATTGCTGAGCACTCATCCTCAGAAAGCAAAGTAATCATACATACCAAGCGTGCAACATGAACGTCATCAGCAGTGCTTGAAGTGACAGCAAAAGAAGAGGTGTAGTGATTTGGAAACTTGGTAGCTCTTGCATCTGTTTTGTGACCAGGGCGTACACTCAGTAGAGCTCAGAGACTCGCTTACGGGCAACGTGGTGACGCTCATCAAGCAAGGCGTGTCTAGTTGGCTCTCACGAGTGCAATACAGAATTGCTGCACGAAAAATGTCTTCTTTGCACTTACGCTGACAAAGATTTGATGTATGCTCCGACTGCCTTGAAATATTTGACATTATATATTCCAACAACGTCACCGGAGTCCAAGGCGAGGCCAGCTCTACTGAAGTCGCTGTTCAGACCTGTGATGAGTGGAAGCTGGAAACAAAAAAGGGTTAGCTCAAACAAGATGCGCTGCCACTAAAGACAAGTGTTTCCTCTTTTCTTTTTCGTGTTCACACATCAGACACCTGGTGCGTAATGATAAACGTTCCAATAATTGCAACGTTTATGTTTAACTAACCACAATATTGTGCATCAAGTCTTTGTTTCTCTTTTAGTATACTTGTGTATAGTTTGTTTTTTAACCGTTTCTACTGAGCCGACGCCGTAAAAGTTTGTGTCTAACGGGAACTAATGGCCTGAAGAGGCATAAAATTGCACTTGTGAAAAAAAATTATCAGCTGTCTATTAAAAATGTTGTGAATTTCTACATTAGCTAGCCGTGTCACTGTACTGTTATTACAAAAATTGGCAGCAGATTTGATAGTCTGTTGCAAACTAGACGTAAAAATCCTAACAGCGTTTGTTTAATTGCCCCTCAAACACCCAACTGACAACATCATGGTTCTGCCGTACGTCTCTGGCGTCTGGAGACATTGGATTCGCGTGCGTGTACCTTCCGTTTAGGCTCTATTGTCTGATCTTCCTCATTGCAAGTGAATCGTGCTTCTTCGTCATGTTCGAGAAATCACGATACTCTCCACGCTAACACTTTCGCTCCGCTTCATGCGAGGACAACTCCGGACCGTCACGTTGTCGCCACTTGCGCTCGTTTTTGCGGCGACGTTCGTGAACTTCTCACAAGCACTGCTTCGGGTGGCCCATCATCTCACCCACGGGTGCAAGCCACCGTGTGATGGCGCACGCGCAAGCCAGGCACCATTTACGCTGTGACCCTGTAAAGCCACATTAAATGAGACGCCGAACATCCTGAAACAGGCACACCTTCATTTGTGAAGCTACTGCTCTAAATGCGCCTGACCTGAGTTTTACATCATCTCTTAATGTAGCGTTTATGGGATCTGCTGATATTATTTCTTAAAAGCAAAGTGATATTGTGGAGAAGTGAGCGAACTGCAATTTTGCTTTATAAGAAGAGTGCATCTACCCTCTCCTCTACACTTCATAACATGCAGAGTAGGTGAGCCAGGCACCGCCAGGTGACGATCACTGAACACTGAACCCCCGGGCTCTCTTCGTAACGCAGGAATAACCAGATCCGGATACTAGCCTGGCTGACAGGTTGGTGGGTCCACAGACGGACGCATCAAATCCGTCATGCCTTAACCGTAGAAAAACGATACAAAATGAAAAATAATATCGGCAGTGAGCAGCGACGTTACCCAAACAATACGCCAACACTTAGCCATGATTCAGGACATTGTTGATTCTGAAGTCAACTACCTGCTCTGAGCCATTTCTTCGAATGTAACTAAGAGAGGAGGATTCCCTAAATAGCTCCCTTCGTATTCAGAAATTGTATTTCGCAGAAACATACGACTTTGCCATCAGAATTTAGGATGTCTCTTAGATTAAAACAGCAATCGTTTAGGCGGCCCTCACTAGTGCACTTAGTCTTTAAACCTAATTAGTTAAGTAGCGCTCCGTAATAAGAAATTTCCCTTAAATAGTCCTAGACATCCTTATTTTTGAACAATTTTTGGTGCAGCGGTTGAAACATTTCAAATTAGAAGATTTATGAACATGCTGGTTTTATTTGCTCTGAAAACACGATTTCTTTTGCTCCAATTTTTTTTCCGAATAATTCCTAAAAAAGTGGATGATACTCCGAATGAAGCAACACTAATTTCAGCCCTCTAAAACATGATCTGAAAAAATTCCCAGCAAATTTTTTTAGGATAACTGTTAGCAGCTTTATGATAATCTCGGATCGTACTGGGATAGAAAATAAGATGAGAACTCTCAGTGATCACTTTCGTGACTATTTAAACTTCACGCTGGTATACTCGCGCACAGTGCCTGCTCAAGCAGATCCTTAACTTCGCGCACGTTACACAATACGCTGACATTTTGACAGAACGCATAATACTAACACCCACAAAAGTTGTTCAGATGAAAATGTGATTAACTAACAGATGAAAATGTGATTAACTTCGTAATCATCAATGCCATATCTCTCTTATCAGCGACGGAACTTGTGCGAACCATAGAGGATATGCTTCCCGAAGTTGCAAAAGATGACAAGCTCTGTAATTTCAAGTATCTATGAGCGAACCAGCGTGCTCCCTCACTGGTTCTCCCCGAAAGTGGTGCGGCAACCGCTTCTTCAAAGCAGCAAAACGGCGTCTCAAGCTCACGGACTCGCGTCCGGCGGTAAGCAAAGTTCTCTTACGGACGCGCCGCGTCTGTTAGTTCGCGCTATGGTTCGCGCCAAGACGCGGCATACAAAACACACACGTCGACAGCTCAAGAAATATGATGCTCTATCGACAGATTCTCTTGTGTAGTAGATGAAGAAGCAATGACAGCAAAATGGAGACATCGGCACCGGCTTTTATGACCAATTTTGCAGTGTTAACTCTTTGTTACCATGGTATAACTATTACCACTGTGTCCGCGAAGGCGCGAGTTATCAACCGGTACCGGTGGGTACCGTTCCGTTAGGCCTAACCGACCAGCTTGTAATTGCCCATAGCCAGGACTAACCTAGGCGAGAGAAGGGCGGCATCTTCAGGCGGCGGCTGTACAAACATACCCACCGAGATGGAGACGTCCATTGTTCGAGACCCGGCGAACTCCGGGGTTAACCAGACGTGTGTTGAAGTACAAGGGGAAGTGATTTCTTCCGAAGAATTCAGCAACGGTGCAGGCTGGTCGCACGTAGGCCGGCGTATAAACACCTTGGCCGGCGAGGGGATTGCCGCTCGCCAATCAAGACCTACGACGAAGAACTTTGCCAGGAACGTGAAAGCTTCGGTGACGAGGGCAGCAAGGATGCCGGACGGCGTACCGAGAGAGGAGACCAAGGTGATATTATGCCTCGAGGAGGCCTTAACATCCCGAGGACTCAGACCGCCACCGTGGCATCGGCCGTCATGATGGTGGCGAACATATCAAGAGAGGACGGGGCAGCGGATATTTTCTGCCCCAACTTGCAACAAAACATTATGGTGGTGAGCACTCCGGATGATATACGTGCTTCACGTCACGCTGAAATAAAATCGATCTGCATTGGTGGCAAGGAACTTGTGGTTCGCGGATATCAAACCGCGCCATATGACACCATTAAAGGCGTTATTAGAGGTATCCCAATAGAGGATTCCCCGGCCGTAATCGACCGCAATATTGTTATCTCGAGAAATCCCTTGGCACTCGGCGCAAAGAGAATTGGTCGCTCGACTACAGTCATAGTTGGTTTCAAGGGCCTGAAGGTTCCGAATTACGTGTGCTATGGTTTTGTTCTTACCAGGTGCAGCCTATATCGAAAGCAATTCGATGTACCATAATGCGATACAGCGCGAATAAAGACGGGGACGAAGCGAGACAAGACACCACAGCGCTGACTTCAACTGAATTTTTATTGCGGAAAGGTGATTTCTTCATTCGGTTTTGATTTTCAGTGATTTTAGAACCTTTTGTCTCTTAGTAGCTTTCAGGTGTGTTTGCCGCCATGTCATGAGCAGCCTCTTATTTGCCCCTTTTGGCCCTGCAATTTTAGTCTCTCTCGCACGGCTTTTGAACTTTTTCACCCTTTTTTGGCTTTCTTTTCCCCAAGCAATTTGTTAGTGCCCTGCTTTTTGCTCCTTAGTTTCATTCCTCGCCTTGTACTGCGGTTTAACGCCCTTTGGCTCTTGTTTTTGTGTTTTTGTTGCAAACTGCCGGTGCCTTGTCTTATCGTTCTCATTGACTTGCACTGCGTTGTTGTTTGTTATTAGCAGTCATCCTTGTGCGCTGTTGCAGCCTCTTCTTTTCGCCTTTAAATATCTTATCCCGCGTATCAATTCCAGCAGTAGCGGCATCATGCGTTCCCCTCCATTTCCTGTATAAATATCCCCTTTCCGCAATAAAAATTCAGTTGAAGTCAGCGCTGTGGTGTCTTGTCTCGCTTCGTCCCCGTCTTTATTCGCGCTGTATCGCATTATGGAAAATTACCAACTAGCCCGATCTGCCACTCTTGCAAATTCGATGTACGTAAGCACGTGAAGGCTTGCTTTGCTTGCGGGCCCGTTGACCCCAAGGAATATTATAGATGCACTCCCACTTGCAAATTGTGCGGAGGGCCACATCTGACCGGCGACAAGGTTTGTAAGAATATGTACAAGACCCCATACGTAGTTACAAAGAGGCAATGGGAGCGCAACATGGCCGAACAACAAGCGCAGCAGCAACAACGGGCGTCTAACAGAGGTGAGGACTCTCCATCGCTGATGCCAAATACGGCAACACCTGCCGGCCTAGCTGGTCGCCGCGCGTCCGTCTCGAAGCGCCTAGCCAGCGAGAATAGACAGCGTAGCCTAAGCCGTAAGCGATCACAGTCACGTGACCGCGTGAGATGGGCCGATGTAGCAAGGCACGATGCCAAGAAAGTACAGGGGGTGCCACCACCGCAACCACCAAGATCATTAGCACCACCAAGAACGTTGACGACAACAACAACACCAAGACGAGGGAAGACGAGGCAATGAGGACGTTGAAGGAAGTCAACGAGGCACTCCGGCGCAAAAACAACGAGCTCGAGACGAATGTCAGTAGGCAAGAGGCTACTATCAGCAAGATGGCAAACCAGATCGCTGAAATCAAGAGCCTTCTGACGACCTTTTTCACCAGTAACGAAACACCCCAAGTGGTAGTATGTGACCCCACACCCAGCATAAGCGGTGCTGTACCACCAACATCCGCCGAAAAGGAACCAGCACCGAAGAGACGGGCGATCGAGAACCTGAAGGAGCGCAAGCTTAACGACCGGGTGGATACTTGAAAGACAAGGTCGACCAAATCGAGGAACACCTCTTCGGGCTCGAAGATTATATTAAAGCAACGTTCACCGAAATGATTAATGGCAGGTTCGCCGCCATCGAGCAGACGTGTCAGCAGTTATCGAACAAAATAGAGCAAATAACGCAGCAGTACAATCAGCAACAATCATGGCCGCTCCAGCAACAGTCATAACTACAGCAGTGAAGGGTCTCCTGACCTGGTACTGGAACTGTAATGGTTTCGCTAGCAAGAAGGCAGTCTTGCAGCAACGCATAACACAAGTAGCACGCAAGCGTGATATAATCATGATACAAGAGACTCGCACTGATTTGGTATCGCTACCCGTTTACCGGGTATACGCCAAGTCTCCGAATGTCAGCGGTGGTAGAGGAATATGCACATTGGTTCGCAAGGGCCTCACCTTCATTGAGCACGAGTTGCACAACAGTAAAATTGAATACACACTCATCGAGGTCATAGCGGGCAAGAAACGAAAGAACATCACCTTTCTCCTCAACGTCTACAGTAGCCCTTTACACTGGAAGCAGAAATTCAAGACGCTTCTTCACATAGCATGCACCATGGCGGGGAAACACAGGCCCGTCGTCCTGCGGCGACTTCAAAGCAGCGCACCCGGCATGAGGATATAAAAAGTAATTGGCCAAGGGGCGAGACCTGTTCCGAAACACAATAGAGCTCGGCTTCACCCTCATCACAGACCCGACTGATCCTACGAGTATTGGGAACTCTGTGTCCAGGGACACGACGCCGGACCTCACGTTCGTGAAGAACGACGAGGAGAGAAATATATCCTGGCGCAACACAAAGTCCGAGCTCGCTAGCGATCCCTACATCGTAGAAGCCATCATACCGGAGGAGATCAAGGCCTCCAAGGACACCAGAAAACATAATTTTACGGATTGGAATGCCTTCCGCAGCCTGCTACCAACGGAGGTGGAGGAAATTGAGAACATAGAAAAATGGTCAGCCCACATCGCGGGGAAGATCAAGGAGGCGCCCAAGATCGTAGAAACGGATGAATAGGTCGAAAGATTGACTGCCGCCTGGCGCACTTAATCGAAGCAAAGCAATCTATCCTAAATAGGTGGAAGAAGCAACGACTAAATCGGCGCCTAAGGAAGAGAGTGACGGAACTTAATCGCGCCATCGAAGCCCATTGTCGGGTGCTCGGCACGCAACAGTGGAACGAAATCTGTAGCGCCGCGAAAGGGCAAATGCATTGCGGTAAGACCTGGAACTTAATGCGGCATCTGCTCGACGAGACTAAAACAAAATCCCACCAACGCGACCGCCTCGAAAAGATCATTTACAAAGCAGTTAAGGAAAATGGGGAACCCGAAGTAATCAGACGTATGATAACAAGAACCTCCCGGTTACACCCACGGAAAGGCATCCCGAGTACAGCGGCCGAGCCAACGAGAAGCTCGACTGCGACCTCAGCGTCGAGGAGGTACGAGCGGCCCTGCACGAACTAAACAGCAGGTCAGCAGTCGGCCCTGATCACATTTCCAACAGAGCACTTAAGAACCTCAGCGATGTAGCCATCAAGAACCTTACCAGTTATAACAAGTTCCGGAGGGCGGGGTCACTGCCCCAGCAGTAGAATACTGGCAAAACCATCATCACCAACAAACCAGGAAAGCCGCAGAACACGGACAACCTTGGCCCATCTCGCTCACCTCCTGCGTGGGCAAGGTGTTGGAGATTGTCCTCATGTGTAGGTGGCAGGACTACCTGGAGGAGTCGGGACTTTATCCCACCACAATCATCGGCTTTCGGCTTTCCCTCGGCACCCAAGACGCGATGATTCTGCTGAAGAAAGATATCAATGACGCTGACAGCCTAACGAAAGACAAGGCCATCTTATGGCTGGGCCTGCAGAGCGCCTTCGACAAAGTGAAGCAGTCTGCGATCTTAGCCCAGGTGTCCAGATTCAACATGAGCGCACGAACATACAATTACATAAAGAACTTCCTGACGGGGCGGACTACAGAGCTATGCGCCGGTGATCTACGGCTCCAACCGAAAAAGCTCGGTAGTGTCAGGGCCCCGCAAGGCTCGGTCATCTCGCCGTTGTTATTCAACCTCGTTATGATCGGGGTCGCCAAGCGACTCTCTCAAGTCGAGGAGGTTCGGCACACCATCTGCGCCGACGACATCACGCTGTGGGTTTCGGGAGGCAGCAATGGTCACATTGAGAACACGCTGCAAGAGGCCGTCGAGGCCATCGAACACCAGCTAAATGGATCCGGTTTGCTCTGCTCACCAGGCAAGTCATAATTGCTGGTTTTACCACCAAAGTATGCCAGACGTAACAAGAGCAAACCGAGAGACTACGAGGCCATCAAGATCGTGACGAGGAACGGCCAAGTGATCCCGGAGGTCGACAAAACCCGGGTGCTAGGCATGATTATCGACAATGTGATGAAACAGTTTCTTAAAATGGCCCTGGGTCCACACTGGGAATGAGGAGATTGATGCACAGACTCCAAAATGATTTTGAAGTGATTTAATTAAAGCATCTGGCTCGATGCCGCTTACGGGACAGAAGCTGGGCTCGTCGTCGCCGGCGCTGAGTCAGCGTGGTGTGGCACGGGCTCGATGAATGGCTGGTTGTCTGCAGCGGCCGGGCTGGGAGTTCCTCGTGGCTGTGCTGCCTTCGTTCTCGGCTGGTCGTTGGATGAGCTGCCAGGCGTGGAGGCGCGTTGGCGAAGGTCGAACGTTAGCGACGGCTAGACCCCGGGCTCAGGTCAATGCGCAGCCCCAGTCTTCTGCCTCGCTCCGTCTCCGGCCCTCTCGTTCACTCACCCCGATCGCTCCCCCCTTCCTCCCGTCGGCTTCCGCTTTTAAAGCCTTTGCTTCTTTCTTCAGCCGTGGCCGCGCCTTTGTCCACTCCCCCGTGGCTCTCGAGGGGTGCATAATGACGGGGACACTCAAGCGCCGTTCGACAGGGCCGTCGACGGTTACCATATATGGTCATGTTTCTCCGCCAAAACCAAATATGGTCATGTCTCTCCGCTGCGACCCGACGCCAGGACGGCGAGGCCAACCGTCTCCAGGAAAAGTTACTGACCGGCTCGCCGTGGCACCGGTGCATGTGCACGAATCGTCACAACAAGCGACAGGGCAACGGCGAGACCATTTCCCGCCTTACAGCCAAGATTACCAACACTTTACGTCTCATCAGGCAGGTCGCCAACCGCCAGGCCGGGATGAAGGAGGAAAGCTTGATTCGTCTTGTGTAGTCCATCGTAGTTAACCACCTCACCTATGTTGCAGCCTTCCACAACTGGATGCAGTGTGAAAAGAATAATATCAATACCCTGATACGCCGTGCTTACAAGGTGGCGCTCAGACTATTCGAGTGTACAAACACCAGCAAGCTCCTGAGCCTGGGGGTCCACAATACCCTTGAGCAACTTGCAGAAGCGCGAAAGACCGCCCAGCTGGAGCGGCTCTCTATGACCGAACCCGGCAGGTGCATACTTCAATACTTGGGCTTCAAGCCCAGTACGAAAAAGGCGAGTAGCGACGTTCCTGTCCCGGACAGGACCCGACGCCGGATTCGGGTAGACCCCATCCCGAGAAACATGAACACGGAGTTTAATAAGGAGAGAAGAGTGGCGAGGGCCAAGTTCCTCATCGACTTTCACGCCAAGGACGACCACGCCAGGTTTGTGGATGCGGCACAATATCAGGCAGACCGCGCGGCGTTCGTAACTACCGTCATCGGTGCGTCGTCAGGCGCCACGAGGACAATGGCGAGCTTACGGGTCCCAGAGGCGTGTCATGTGGAGGACGTGGTAATTGTTTTGGTCATTGCCGACCCCGGGTTACAAACGGGGTTGTGTGATTCGCGAAGTGCAGTGCGGAATTATGCCAATGGCAAACTGTGTGGTGAGGCTGTCCGCGTTCTGTGCTCAGCTGACCTGCAACGAGGAAATAGGTTTGTTAAAATCAAATAGTTCCCGGCGCATGCGGGCACCGATGCATGGGAGAAGAACGATAGCCACAACTAGACGGCACACGCAGTGGCGCGAGCGTTAACCAATCGCGCCGCTGCAACCGACCGTCCAACGTGGTGTAGTGCCAAGGACCGCATGAGGACGTTGGCAGTTGGCGGCACATTATGGCAATGTACGGACCACACTCTGTAACGCAGGTCTATTGCATCGTTTGACTTCAGTGTCCCCTCAAGATCAAGATTGTCCTGATTGTGATCGCAGCGAGCATCCCTTCGCCCGCTCTGGCGCATCAAGAAGTGTCAGCGAAATCGAGGGGGCCGTTCCCATCAACGTGGCTTGGTGGGCTTCCGCTTGGGGCGCTACATCGATCATCTCGGACTACAAAAAGCCTCGTAATCTGGACAGTCGTTGCAGTTGGCGGCACATTATGGTCATGTACTGAACACGCTCTTTCACGCAGGTGAGCGTTGAGAACCGTTGTGTATTTTTTTTTCTTTTTCTCTAATTCTGCCACCAACTGCAAACTTTGTAGTGTTTTATCATGTCAGAGGGTGATTGTGCTCACTGCTTAATGCCCTTTGCTGCTGATTGCAGGTTTCTGATATGTTGTACTTGTTCTGGCCACTATCATTTGGGTCAGGACTGCTCTGGGGCTGCAGATACTACTTACTCTTCTATGGGAGCAAGACGTGATAAATGGCGGTGCAAGCTGTGCCGTGTTGGTACTTCTTCCCAGGCTGATTCCTCTAGCACATCTGAGCAATTGGCTGCTATCAACGAAAGACTTGATCTGAACAATACATTAGGATGTCCAACCTAGAGATACATCGCCTGCCCACAAACCCTGATGAGAACCTGATGGAAGTCCTGATGGATTTGAGTGTTGAGCTTGCAATTGATTCCTTCTCAAATAATCAGGTGGTGGCTGTGCATAGGCTTGCCCCTCGTAGGAACGGTCCTACTCCCGTTCTAGTAAGATTTTCAACTGTCAGCATTCGAGATAAGTGGCTGCTTGCTGGGTCAAAACTCCGATCCTTGGATCAAAGCAATGAACATTCCAAGTTGTTCTTCGCCGAGAACCTTTCAAAAAGCAACAGACAACTTTTTTGGGCTTCACGTACTGCAGCCAAAGGCAAAGGCCTACGATTTTGTGTGGGTTAAGAACGGTCACAATTACTTGCGTAAGAAGGAAGTAGATCCGTCCATTCGTGTTAGGCATTTATCGGACTTATCGGTGTTGACTTGGGCTATCTTAATCGCCTCCTTTCTTCTCATGTCTTCTCGTTTGCTTTCATTTCGTGATTTTTCGGCTCTTCGTGACGCATTCCTTACTAATACTGAAAGTTGTTTTACTGTTCTTCATGTGAACATTCGAAGCCTTCGTAAGCACTGGGACCAATTCTGCTTTATAGTCGGTGTATTAAGTGATTCCATTGATGTTTTCGTTTTGACCGAGATTAAGATTTCACATAACCATTCGCAGCAATTTTCAATTTTGGGATACTCTAGCTTTTTCTGCACTCGTGACTCTGGGCTAGGGGGCGGTATAGCGATTTTTGTCAAGGGCAGTTGGGTTTCGACAACTACTTCTATTTCTTTCACTACTGCGGAATCATTAGCTGTCTGTGTTCACAAGGGACATTTTGACATAACTGTGATTGCTGTTAATCGTCCACCGAAGCAAAATATTGCCTATTTCAACGAAGAGCTGAGCAGTACTGACCTTTTACAGGATCGTATTTGTATGATTGGTGACATCAATATTCACCTTCTAAAAACTAAAAAAACAATTGGTTGTCGATTACTTAAACACTCTTACCGATGCCGGTATTGATGCCACAATCAACCTTCCCACACGTGTTGAAATGTTTGGTAGTAAATTAGTATCGTGATGCCTTGACGACCTGAACGTTTGCTTTGAACACAATGAATCCTGTTCATTTATCATAGAACAAAAAATGTCGGACCATTTCTTTGTTGGCTGTCGTGTTTTTCCACAAGCTGGGTTAAGGGCTATAAAGCAAGATAAATTGGACACAATCGAAGTCATTGACAGACTTCGACTTGACTCCGTACTGGAAAAATACGACTGGGATCTGTTCCTAATTTGCACTTCTGAAAGCGCGCTCTACGGTTCATTTGTTGAAACATTTACGCTGTTGATGGAGTCGTGTAAAAAAACTATAATCATAAAGCAAAGAAAGTCTGGTCTTCCGTGGATTAACAACGACGTTTTATCGGCTATTGCAGAAAGGGAAATGGCTTGGACCCGTTGTAGGCGTTCGCCTAAGAACACTCAATTGAGGGCACTGTACAGGGCAGCCCGCAACAGCGCTTATTCATTACTCCGATCAAAAAGACGTCAGTATTTTCAAGCAAGATTTGTGGCGTCGAAAGGGAAGCCAGCTAAGTCCTGGGGTGTTGTTAATCGCTTGCGAGGCTGTGCACCTAGGAAAGTGGCTGATTCTATTTCCCGTAACTTTGGGGCATTATCTCTGACACTTGCTAATGAGTTCAATGCCTTTTTTTCGGCTGCAGGTCTGGCTGGGCATTCAAAAGTTCCCAGTCTACGATGTCGCCGCATGCAATCTGTGCTTGAATCAGCATTTCTGCCACCTTGCACTGAATACGATCTACGTTGCATTCATTCTGGTTTCAGCAAGCGAAAGTCTCCAAAGTGGGACGGTATCTCAGTCGATACACTTTTCAGAAATTTTGAACGAATAAAGCATGTTCTGCTCGCGAGTATCAACGGTATAATCGCCACCCAAATTGTACCTGAGGGCTTGAAGAAGGCGGTGGTTATCCCTATCTATAAGAATGGAGTAAAAAATAAAGTTGAAATTATCGTGGTATTTCGATTCTACCATGTATTGCGCTTGTTTTAGAAAAACACATTGCGACGGTGATGGTCAGTTTTCTTGATGCTCATGACGTGTTCTCTGGCAATCAGTTCGGGTTTATTAAGGGTCGTGGTACGCTGAACGCGCTTGATGAACTATGTGATCTTCTAAACAGCTGCATTGAAGAAAATGAATTTGCCTGTGCTTTATTTTTGGATGTGTCCAAGGCGTTTCACACAGTTAATCATGTTGTGTTGGCAGATAAACTCCACAATTACGGGTTTAGGGGTCCTTTTCTATCTCTTGTACACTATCTATCCAATCGTTCACAACTCGTTGCAGTAGGTAAATTTAGAAGTGGCCTGCTGCAGATTAAATCCGGCGTTCCTCAAGGATCCATACTTGCACCTATTTTGTTTAATTTATATGTCAATGACATGAGCTCTGTCTGTAAACTGTGTCGTGTTTTTCAATATGCTGATGATACACTCTTAGTTGCTAGACATAATGACTTTAAGACAGCATTATATCTCATCCAACACGACAGCGAGCTGGCTATGGAATTGTTCAGCAATAACTTAATTAATCTTAACAATAAAAAACTCAATTAGTATTTTTTCACAATTATTTAAAGAGAATTCCTAATGGTGTGTCTATTCGTTTGACAGACAAAATTGTGCCCCATGCAAATGCCCTTTAATTATACCTGTGTCAACGGTCAAATACTTAGGTGTATTCATTGATCCCGACATGTCTTGGAATACCCATTTGTCTTTCGTCTGTTGTCAGCTTCGGAAAATTGCTTGTTTGATGCACTCTATTGAGACCCTTTGCCCTATGTTTGTACGCAAGCAAATTGTATACGCCTTGGCCTACAGTGTGTTACGTTATGGTATTTGCTGCTTTTATTTCTGTTCCGCCTTTTGGCGAAAGAAGGTCAACAGCATTCTGAAATCTATCCTTAAATAAGTTTTATATGGTAAGGCGCGAAATGAAGGTAGTAGGGGTTTTGTACTATTACACATGCCTGAATTCTCTCGCCTTTTTTCTGAATCAGTAGTTTTTAAGCATATTTGGACAAGCGATTTTTGTGCACCATATATTCCGATTAAAGATCTGCGAACTCGTGATCGTTTTCTCGTGCCTAGATTGCGAACCCGGTACGGCCAGCGTCTGCGAAAACATTATGTTACGTCAGTTCTCAACCGGTTACATAAAGAAATGTTTTCAGCTAACTCCACAAAATAGTGAAAGCTTGGCTTGACAAATTACGTTCTTAGCTCCAGCATTCTGTTTTGATACTACGAATTTACATTTTTCTTCGTTTACTTTGTTTGTTTTCTCTCTGCTTGTGTGTATTTTTTGCGTCCGCACTTTTCGAATTCATTTTAGTTTTCTCCTCCCCCTTTTTTGTTTTTGTTTGTGTGCTCGGTGCATGAGTTTTGTGCCATCTGCTGCCGGGCGCTGCCACTCAAGCCTTCTAAGGCTTTGGCAGGCCGGCATTTGTATTGTAATGAGAAAATAAAAAAAATATTATTATTATTAACGACCCTACGCAGTTTCACCACCTGGCTCGAAGGACTTTCTCACCCCCGCACCCGGGCCTGAGCCTAGTGTAGGCGGTGCTATTCAGACAGTTAGAAACTGGTTCTTTATCCACCCCAGTGTATATGATTCATCTGTGCCCGAAGGTATACGTGAGTGATGTGTGCCACGCGTACAAGCCGGAGAGGGCCACCTTGACGCACATCCTATGGGATTGCGCCAAGTTCCCCGACGACGCTTCGACAAGTACAACGATTCCGCCGCGACTCGCAGCTGCGGCGGAATGCTCTTACCTCGATATCCAAACCTGGGCCGTCCAGCAGGTCTCGGCACCTCTTGAAAGACAAAGTCCGAGCGAAACCGACGGAATGGTGCCCCTCAGAGCGAACGACCGCGGGAGTAACACGCACTGGAGTTAAGAAGGCGTCACGGCCCGCACCACGGCGCCATTTAAACATGGTGTAGTTCTATAGGCGACTTAACAAAGTTGTTTCCTCCTCCTTCTCCTCCTCTCGTGTAGGGATGGTGCTGATGACGGTAGAGCTATGATTTCTGACTGCTGTTAAATAGTGGCAACCACCAGTTCAATAGCGTCTAAAATTTGGACAGCAGCCTTAGCAATGGGCGTGTTCACTACAGCAATTATCAGCCCTAAGGTGCCTGTCACTCGTTTCAGCATCACCCTTCTTTGGTCATCTGTTGTAGACAGAGCCAGCAGACGCAGAAGCCGACGTGTCACAAAGCTTACAATGCGCGATGGTAGAGGTGGCCACTCAGCAGGGTCCTCCTGGGTGGTTGGCATACTTGGCTCTTGCGGAGTCAACATGTTTTGAGAAAAAGTTACTCCTAGCATTTTGATCTTATCGACTATTTGTAGTTGTTGTTCGTACTTTAAACTTACAGGAATGCTTGTTTGTTTTGATTTAGGCCTCAAGAGAGCGGATTTAGTTTTATTAACGGTAATTCTTAACTGGTTCACTACTGAGCAATTTAAAAGGATTGTAAGGAAGGAGTTTGCTTCATCTATAAGTGCACTAGAATCAGGAGTCTCTAAAATCATACTGGCGTCAAGCACAGATAGAACATATTTTGATTTAATATAAATGTTTGTAAGGCAATTAAAGGAGCATGCAAAACTAAATTTTGTGTGCATGTCTTATTCTTTGTAATGATGCATAATGCATTGTTGTAGTTGGATTGCCACGAGGAATTCTGCTACACCGATAAATAAGTATAATCGAATTTCTTTCTGGTGCTGTTTCGGTTCTGATCGCAGCAGCAGAACGATGACTGTGACGTGCAGTTTGGATATAGGACGCGGGAGGCAATAAAATTGTAATATTATCGCGGGTTCTACATTCGCTGTCATTCTGGCTCTTGAGGAAGGCGGGCTTCAGCACTGTAGTAATTTAAAACGACGAAACAGCGATAATACTGCAGTTTGTTCATGCCTCAAGTGACATATAAACATTCTTTCTTGTCACAGCAATTGAATGAGAATGCCGGAAAATTTCGTTTATAAATTATTAACAGTCGTAGGCGAAATTCACATGGCGATTGATGCATAGCAGTGTCTTCCGCAATATTTTTGAGAAGAAAACAAGCCACCAAAGTTAGGTGTCTATACTCTTTTAATATAAACATCATTCTCACTGACAAATCATCTGGAATGTTGAAATGATGATGAACTGCTTGCTAAGTCTTACAGATACTTTATCAGATTTGTTTAAGAAACCGCCACAATGCAACCCTACATACTTGGAAGAACAAACGCCCCAAGGCCCCAAAAAACATAAGCAAGAACGTGAATAGTTCGATTATTTGGTGCAGGTTTGAAATCAGGAAGTAAAAGCGCATGGACAGGGATTCTGAAGAAGCCTTTTGTGCCTCTTGCCAACGGGCTGCTTTTGCATGGTGCTCTTAAATAAAAAATTAAAAATTTACCTCTTCTCTGAAATGTTCTTGCCATTCTTTTAGTGTATGGGTTTCCATGTTTGGGGGCATGCTTTTCCGGATCAGCTGCAAAAAAGATACAAGCGATCAATGCGATTGATGCGGTAGACTAACGCTAGCATTAATGTTTATCCCGTACGTAGCAGCCGCTGCTGCTGATAGGTTCAGAACGTTTGAGCGGTCTGAAGATGGGACACGCGGTACTTATGCTCCAGTTTTCCTATTCAACCCAGCACTCGCAGTGTGACACGCCGCACATTATGTTATTCAAGACTGTGTATGGCCAAAAGGGCGAGCTGGTGATACAATTTCTAAGATGCAGACGAAAGCACAAGGAACTGACGACTAGTCCTGCATCTCCGTCTTTCACACTATTTGTCCTTAAAAAACCATGTTATTGTCTGGAAATAATTTTAGGAGACGGCGGTAAGCCTTTCTGTATGAGTTGTGCACGCGCAGGTAAACAGGGTGTTGAAGTGTGTGGTGCTGCTGCTTTCTTGTGGCAAACCAGCAGGACACAATTATCTTGCGTTGAAACGTTGACAGCACAAGAAGTAATGTTCTGCATCAGCGCACACACCACATGAAAAATATAGCGGAGACGATGGGCAGGCACGTCTTATGCATCTCCGTTGGGGTACGAGCCGAACCCACGCGAATGCGGTGCAATAAAACCTCTTCTTGAAAATCTCTTTTGTCCCTTGGTAACAGATTGTTGGTGTGAGACAGCAGATAAGCCAGGTCACAGATATGTTCCGAAAATTGCTTTTTATTAACATTTTTGTAAGGCCACGCCTGATTACGGCCTGGTTATTTCTTTTACTAACTTAAGCTTGAGGTCACTGTACGCCCCTGTCTACGCGGAAAGTTCTTGGAGCTGCACGCTCTCGCGTCCTCCGCAAACGCACACAAATGTGCGGAAGTAACTAGGGGTTTAAGAGCGCAACTGAAACCGCCGAAGACTCCTAGCATTGTCAAACGCGGGCACCCAGCGGCGCCTACAAAACACGCTTGGCGCATGCAAAGGGTAGCAGTCGCCAGGCGGCGCCGCTCGATCCAGTCTGGCTTTCCAACGCCAGCGGGTTCCCATACAGTGTTGCGGAAACATGCAAGCCTGCGAAGAGTTTCGCCAGGTCCCCTTTCGTTTGTAAGCACTCATGCCAGCACCGAAGCGTCGCGGGGCTTGTTCCCTGCCTTGCGCGCCGCCATGCGGCACTTCCGAGATTAGCGAGGAAATTACCCGCCCTGACAGCGAGAAGTGTTCGGAATCCTTCGAGAAGTGACACATTATTGCTTAGCGAAGCCTAGGGCGGGCCTCGGATCGGCCTACTTTGGCACCCTTACAATGGGGCGCAAAAGCTTTGGACATTAGTCTAGGTAGAGGCTCCTTCCTCAGCGTCAACTTTCACAGCACCTGGGCGTTAACATAGCACCTAGGCTAGGTCTTTAGTCAATAAATAAGGTATTGTAGTGCTATTTCTGTGTGCGAGATTGTTTTTTATTTAGGTTACAGTTATCGAATGTGTCTGTGCGACTTCATATCTTAATTTTCAGTTTTAACTCTTCTAAATTCTGTAAATATATACACTCGCTTCATCATCGGCATCATGAACTGTCTCTTCCTTCATCACCACGAAATCACCGAATTTCGAAAGGTCGCAACCCTTCTAAAGAAAGAGAATGAACTATGTCAAAATTTACTACATAAATATCGCTATGGTGGAGCAATTGCCGGCAGAACATTTCCAAGACTAATCCCATTAGTACCTGAAAACATCAACCTCAATCTTGCCGAACACATCTCCACGGTCCATCACTTGCCATAGCGTGCTTCCTAAAGGAAAAAGGCGCGCCGGCAAGAACAGCGCTGCACCAAAGCCACGAGACCCCATTTCCGGAACGAACAAAGGCACGATGGCGCCGACCAATGGGACCGCAGGTGGGATGACGCAACCAGGCGGCGATAAAAAGAGAGTACAAAAGGGAGAGACGAGGAGACATCCAAGGCAAATGCCGCCCCCGCTCCCCCAGGACGACACGAAGATCATCATTAGGCCACGTGGCCGCCTGAAGGTGCAAGATATGAAGCCTTACCAAGCCACGCGTGCAATCGTGGAAGCATGCGGTGGGAAGATCAAGGAAGAAGACTTTCTGGTCAGGCTGTGACCAGGCTCGAACATAATAATCGCGAGCACCTCCATCATCGAAACAGCGGACGTGATACGGAACATCAGAAGCTTCCCGTACGAAGGAACAACCTACCACGTACAGGCCTACGTGGCCATGCCCAGCGACGTCACGCTGGCGGTCATTCACGGCTTACCGCCGGTAGATAGATAAAGAGGAGGAGGGAAAGGCAGGGTCGTTAACCAGAAAGGGGTTCCGGTTGGCTACCCTGCACTAGGAAAGAGGGATTAGGGGACTAAAAGAAGGAAGAGAGAAGGGAAAAAGGCATAACACACACACGCATAACGCTGTCACAATTTCTCACTCAATCTAGTCGCTCTCAAGTAGGCAAGGAGTGCCTTGTACGCCTTGAGGGCAGTCGACTGCTGTGGCCACGGACCGAGGATCTTTTGCTCTGTTAATGGGCGAGGATCGAGGTGGTCCAGGGCACAACACAGTGTATGTCTTGCACTCGCAAATGCAGGACCTAACGGTAAAGAAACTGGAGTACAAGCTGAGGCTAGGAACGCACGACAACGAGATCCTGGCAGCGAGAATGCTGGGGAAATCCGCGACTGCCCTTCTCACCTTCGACGGACCCAACATTCTCAAGTGGGTCATGTTCAGCGCCGGTGAATACAAGACATACCCCAACAGACCAACGAGACAGTGCTGCTTCGTGTGCGGCATGCAGGGACACCGCTCGGACTTATGCAAAACGGCAAACGTGAGAACCTGCAGACGCTGCGGAGCAGGAAACCCAGAAGAAGGACACCAATGGCAACAAAAATGCATGGTGTGCGGCGGCGAACATCTGACCGGAACCAGGGACTGCAAGCAGCAACTCAAGACGGCTGCGGAACTGAGGGGGCGCAAACCACATGGCGCGCCAGAGCAGCAACAGCAGCAGAGGAAGAGCCGTCGTCGCAGCCAAAGACGCCGGCCAGGATGGTTTAGCTCGAAGGGCAACGGGAGCGACAGCCAGTCTCGCAGCCGAGGCAACAGCCAGGCCGTGGAAGGACCCTGCTCACGGAGTCAGAGCAGGGGCCGGAACCGCTGCCGCAGCCGGGGCGGACCCAGGGACGAGTCTTTCCCACCTCTGGGACGGCAAAACAACAAGAAAGGGCCGCCAAAACAAGAGCAGCAGCAGCAAAGCAAGGACGGAGTCAGGGTGAGCTGGAGAGCGGGCCCTCCCAAATCACTTTTTCCGCTATCTGCACAAACTACCAACGAAAACAAAAAAGATGAGGAAGTCAAAAATCTCAGGAAAGAACCAGAACTCAACAAAGAGGAAAATAGACAACTAAAGGAAAAGATAAGGTAGCTCATTAGGGAGCTACGGGCTCTTAGGGCAGCCAGTCTCCGGTGGGCACAACCACCACCACGGAGCCCAACACCACCCTCACCAATAGTAGGCAATAGCTTCGAAAAACCGATGAAAATTTTTATGCAGAGCATGCAGACACAAATGCAAGCCATGCTGACGCAAATGCAAGGCGTGCAGTGTAATGTAAGGCGTGCAGTTTGGCTTTATCAAAAGCCAAAACGCGCAAAAAATCACCAACGAAGCCAGGGACAGGCTTTTTAATGAAAGAAGATTCGGTACCGAAAACCAAAGTAACAACAACAACAGCCCATCAGCATGGCAGGACACAACACACTAAGCATCTGAAAGTGGAATTGCAGGGGCTACCGGCGTAAGCAGGGACTCCTGCAACAGTTCACTCACACACAGGGGACACCACCAGTTATTATAATGTTACAGGAAACCAACCCAATACCAACGCTAAAAGTATATCGATGTCAGGAAAGCGGACGCACAGCGACCCTAATTAATAAAGGTCTAGTTACCACAGCACATGATGAAAGTGGAGACACGGGAATTGAGCACGTAATTACAGAAATCATACCCAAAAAGAAACGCAATGCGAAAAGCACCTTCATAGTAAACGTATATAGTCCACCCAAGCAGAAAAGTGGCAATTTTAGCAAACCTATCTCTGAAGCAGGCAACCTAGCGAAGTCAAACACACTTCTCTTAGCCGGGGACTTCAATGCGAGGGACCCTAGCTGGGGCTATTAGAAAGGCGAGAAAAAGGGGCAACTAATATGCGCTGCAGCATAAAATACAAACCGCACCCTGATAACTGACGAAAATCAGCCAACGCGACTAGGCAACAGGGTTAGCCCCGACACCTGTCCAGACCTAGCCTTTGTTAGGGGAGCGCGTCAGGCCGAGTGGGAGAACCTGCTGGAAAACCTAGGAAGCGACCACTACGTGGTAAAAGTAACGCTGTAGGCAGAAAACATAAAAAGGAAGATAGGAACAACCCACATCACGGACTGGGACGCCTTCCGAAGCAATAAAAGACAGCTACATGGCGAAATTACCTCAATAGAGGAGTGGAGCACGCAACTCAGACAAATACAGGAGCAACATGCGCAATAAATTGACAGAACAGAAGCTACTCCGGAAGTGGACCTACAGCTACTCAGGCTATGGAAGGCCAGATGCCGACTCACGAAAAGGTGGAAGCGGCAGAAACTAAATAGGAAGCTGCAAAAGGAGATCGCGGAGATTACACAAAAAGCGGAGGAGTACGCGACACAGCTGGCCAGGCAAGGGTGGGAGCAATTCAGCAGCTCGCTGAACGGCACGCTCAACACTGCCAAAACATGGCGCATACTCAAGGCCCTCATGGACCCAACCAAGACAAAAGCAGAAAGCGGCAAAGCCATACAAAGATTAATTCACCCATTCGAGAGAACAGACGAAGAGACCCTCGCGGCGGTCAAAAAGAAGTGCTACGGCACTGACAAGCCACAGGGATATAAAGAAGAGTATAAAGGGAAGGAAAACTTGCACCTTGACAGACCAATAACGAAGGAAGAAGTATACGCAGCGATCAGGGCCAATAATAAAAATACGGCAGCCGGAGTAGCCAAGATTAAAAACTCCATAATTCGCAACCTGAGCGACGAAGCGGTAGTCCAACTCACGGACTACCTCAACGCGCAGTGGCTAGCGCGAACGGTGCCCAAAGCATGGAAACACGCGGAGGTGGTAATGATACACAAACCCGGCAAGAAGCTACAAATAGAGAACCTGCGGCCCTTCTCACTAACGTCGTGCCTGGGCAAGCTCTACGAAAGGGTAATCACGAGTAGAATACAACAGTATCTCGAGGACGAAGATCTGTACCCGCACAGCATGTTCGGCTTCAGAACGAACCTGTCGACGCAGGATATCCTCCTGCAAACCAAGGAGGAGGTAATCGACAACATCCCCAAGACAGGGGAGAACATGATAATGGCGCTAGACATCAAGGGCGCGTCCGATAACGTCAGCCATAGCGCCATCATGGAGGGACTAACCATCACCCACTGCGCCAAAGAGTACACGACTACGTGAGGGCATTCCTGTCGAACCGCACGACAACGGTGGGACTAGGAGACCTGCGGAGCGATGTCTTTGAAACGCCAAACAAAGGCACCCCGCAGGGATCCGTAATCTCACCGGTCCTCTTCAACATAGCCATGATCAGACTAGCTCTCGAGCTGAGCCGAATCGAGGGAATCCAGCATGCTATGTATGCGGATGATATCACGATTTGGATAAACCACGGATCGCTAGGCCAGAAAGAAGAACTAATCCAGCAAGCGGCGACATGCGTCGAACGATATGTCACAGAGAGAGGACTCGCATGCTCTACCGAGAAATCGGAGGTCCTGCGCGTCGGCAAAAAGCCACCCAAGGAGAAGATCGAAATACGGCTAGAAGGGCAAGTTCTGCCAGAACGCAGCATGATAAGGGCCCTAGGAATGTGGATGCAATGCGGCAGAAGGCGCAGCCACACCCTAAGCCTCCTCCAACAATCAACGCAGCAAGTCAGCAGAACGATTACCAGGGTATCGCAGAGAAGGCACGGCATGAAGGAAAGCGACACAATCAAGCTGGTCAAGAGCCTAGTTGACAGCCGCATCACATACTCGCGTCCCTACCACAACATGACACAACATGAAAAAGAAAAGCAGACACATTCATCAGAAAGGCATGCAAGATGGCGCTTAACCTGCCAAGGAATACGTCGAACGAAAAACTGCTAAAGCTGGGAATCCACAACACCTTCGACGAACTGAAAGAAGCGCAACTCGGTGCACAGCTGTATAGGCTCCAGCAGTCGACCACCGTCCGAGCGCTCCTCCTAAGGTTTGGATACATCAGTAACGAAACAGAGGATAGGGAAGCGAGCATCCCCGATTACATTCCCCAAACCATCAGGGTGTGCCCCCTACCTAGGAACATGGACCCAAACTTGCACGCGGCAAGGGGAGCCGCAAGGGCAGAATATGTAGAAAAGCACCTCGCGAATGCCAAAAACGTAGTATATACAGATGCGGCCCTACATCCGTTGAACAGAAACTCTATAGAACACAGAGTTGCGTCAGTCGTGGTGAACCACAAAGGTGACATGATCACTTGCGCAACACTGAGAGGCTGTAGGGTATCCGAGGGGGAAGAAGCCGCCGTAGCTCTAGCGGTAGCGAAAGGGTACTGTAGGAACGAGTCGCTCACAGTTCTCACGGACTCAAAAACGGCATGCAGGCACTACACCGCAGTTAGAGTAGACAAAGGGGCGCTGCGCATAATCCTCCAAGCAGGGCTCCCGAACACACAAATACAACATAAGATTTTTTGGGTACCGGGACACGCCGAAGTTTAGGGCAACCAGAGGGCCGATGATCTAGCTTGCGAGCTTACTAACCGAGCGGATACATCAACGGACTCGGAACCCACCACGACGGTGGAGCCAACGTTCGAGGAGATACTGAATTATCACAGAGGCAGGAGAAAAACGTATCCCTCGCCACACCCACTCTTAACACAACACGAAGCAGTCGGCTGGCGAAGACTGCAGAGAGGAACCTTCCACAACTTACACACACTCCACAAAATGTATCCGAACCAATACGCGGACACATGCACGTGGTGCGGGGCAACCCCCACGTTATATCACATCACATGGGAATGCAAGAACAACTTCTCCTTCCATAAGTTAAAAGAGCCCAAAGCGGAACAGTGGGAGGGTCTGCTCACCAGCAGCGAGCTGTCGGTCCAAAGAGGACTAGTGCAATACGCATGCGAGGTGGCACGGCTCAGTGGGGCACTGGAACAAGGGAACCAACCTCCGGATCAACCGGGACTTCAGCCCAAGGGATGAAGACATCCGGAAGCCGCTAACACCTCTGCTTAATAGAGCAAAAAAAGTTTTCCTCCTCCTCCTCCTATTATCTCTTCGTATTCCTTTCTCCATTTCTCTCTCATCTCCCCGTGAAACGGAAGAGGACATTTCTACTCTCGCCAGTTTGCGATCCGCCACCAGCGGCTACCACTCTCTCTTCTCCTTCGGCTCCCGCTTTCCTATCTCACCTCTTCTCTGAAAGTTAAGAGAGGATTTTCTTGCCCATGTATTAATGACCATATTAAAACCAAAGGTGGATGCCGTGTACAGGGTTGTAATGAAAAGCATAGGACAACTTATTTTCCTTGTAAGGTATAAGTGGTTTACAAAAACGTTCCGTTTTCGTGTAGCCGTTTTACATCGGACAGACCGTGCACTGAAACAGGGGAAGATGCAGGGGCATTATTTGTCCCAGAATGACCCTGAATGTTCTCTCCTGGCAAAATGTGTAGGGAAATCCCCCAAGTTAGATCATATTGGTAATAAGAAAGTAGTTACTAATTGCTATCCACCAAAGCGCATCTGTGCGGCTATTAAGGGAAACTATACAGCGTCCATAGAAACTTCGTTGTTAAAAATTCGTCCCAGGCCGGGATTTGAAACCGGAACCACTGCTTTTTTTTTATTCGAAAATGAAACTGAGCACAATTCAATATGTACAATATTAACTGGACTCATAGCCAGGGGCTAGTTTCGGGTCCAACACAATACAATACAACATATTTGCAGCACGCGGAAACGAACATTTCTATTCCTAAAATGAAAATTAGAACGTTATAAGATTTGCGGAGAAAAAATACAGGAATACAAACAAAACGCTCACAAAAAACATATTTCTCTTCGAAACAAAAAGTAGAAATTCATACCATATACTTCACATATTCATCAGGAACATTTTGAGGGATTGTACAAAATTTGTTTCTGTTTTAACCTCATTAGGAATGCCATTCCAGATTAAAACTCCATTGAATTCTAATAATCTTTGCCCGTAAGTATTGTGACAGGCGGGCAAATAGAAATGTTTTGCACTAGCAGCCCTAGTCTCCCTTTTAGGAGTTATAAAGATACTGTGGGGAAGCGGTTCATTGAGCTGTAGTATTTTATGAATTGTCTGGGCTATCTTTAATGTATACATGGAATGGAAAGGTAGAATGCCGGTGGACTTGAAAAGTGGTTCTGTAGAGTCAGTATATTTTGAATAAGTAATTATTCTTATCGCTCTCTTCTGCAATCGGATTACAGGTTCGAGATATGTGGGGTATGTGTTACCCCATGACTCCATGCAGTAGATTAGCTGGCTTTGTATAAAAGCAAAGTAGAGTATTCGGAGTATAGAGAAATTAAAGCATTCTCGCGCTTGTAATAAAATATGGCAACCATATGCCAGCTTTGAGCAAACTTGCTTTACTTGATTCTTCCAGTGCATATCAGAATCAAGATATACGCCAAGATATTTAAAACTGCTTACTTCTTGTATTGGCTGGTTATTTAAATACAAAGCAGCATTTTGGTAGTTTAATTTTTTTCCCCTAGAGCGGAACAAAGTATATTTGGTTTTCTGAATGTTAACGGAGAGGTGGTTGTTAGTAAACCAGTTAAGAACCATTTCCATCTCTTCGTTTATCTTTTTGTTGAGTTCATCGATTGTGTCTCCTATAAATATTAAAGCTGTGTCATCAGCGTACATCACTGCTTGAGAATGTTTTAGTATAGACGGGAGGTCATTTACATAAAGCGAGAAAAACATTGGTCCCAGAACTGAGCCCTGTGGTACCCCAGTCAGCACGACCTGCGCCCCAGAAATCACGTTATTCATTACAACATGCTGTACGCGGTTTGTAAGGTAACTATTGAAAAAATCTAACATTTTCCCTCGGAAGCCATACTTACTGAGTTTATCAACAAGGATTGTATGATTAACCGTATCGAATGCCTTTTTAATATCTAAATACACCACTATGGCAATCTTATTATCGTTGAGGGCAGTATTTATCATTTGCGATAGGACAAGGACTGCGGATGCTGTTGATCTATGCGGCGTGAAGCCATGCTGACTTGGGCATATAATATTAAACTTACCTATAAATTTCTTTATGCGTATACATAGTATTTTTTCAAAAACTGTATTGATGACACGAAGGACTGAAATTGGCCTATAATTACTCGGTTCCGACAGTTCCCCTTCTTTATGGATAGGCACGACTTTAGCTACTTTTAGTCTTGCAGGAAATATTGAACATTCTATAGAGTGCGTAAATAGGTGTAATAGGTGCATGGCTAATATGTCAATATTATCTTTGATTATTTTTACTGGAATGGCGTCCAGACCCGGGGATTTGCTTACTTGAAGTGTGCTTACCACACTAACGATTTCGCCCAGCTCGAGCTCTTTCATTACAAAACTATTTATAACAGGGTTTATAAGATTGCTAGGATCAGTTATCGGGATCAGCTGCTGGGCTAAGAGAGGCCCGATATTTACAAAGTAATTGTTAAATATGTCCACCACATCCTGATCAATTACATCAGGTTGTACTTGTTGCTTAGAGGTGGGGCGAATAGCATCCTTTACGATGTTCCACATTTTCGCTGTATTTCCATTTGCTTGCTGAATAAGGAAGGAGTAATATTCCTTTTTTCTTTTTCTCATCATGGAGACTGTGGAATTCCTAAGGAGCTTAAATTGGGTTAGGTAGTATTCATTTCTTTTATTCTGTTTCCATTTTTTATACCAGTACTATTTTTTCTTTAGATCATCAAGAATGGATTTTGTCATCCACGGGCAAACAGGTTTCTTGTAGTTTCTTATGCATGTTTTCTCACTACATTGTGCAATTATACTTTGAAGGGCGTCAATAAAATTGTTAAATTCTGTGTCAACATTACCGTCATATGCAGCAGAGAAATCTGTTTGTTCCAGTAAGTTGCGAAGTAAGCCATGATTTATTTTTTTATGATGTTTAGTGTGATTATGCTTCACACCCTCTGGAGCCTTATTTTCCAGGGCAGCAAATATTGGCAAATGGTCGGAAATTGGAACAGAGCACACACCAGCACAAACAATGTCATCCCTGCTACAAAGGACATGGTCAATCAGTGTACTTGTGGTGGTGGTAATCCGGGTAGGTTCAGCTATTAGATTATGTAAGTTGAAGGATTCCAGCAACAATGTGTAATCATTTTGTGTGTCTGATGTGGCATCAATGTTAAAGTCACCAACAATAATAATCCTACCGTTAGGCCCACGCGATAACGAAGTAAGGGATGTTTCAAACCTTTCAGTGAAAGACCCCAGTGATGAACTTGGGGGGCGGTACACCACTCCAACTATTATGCCATTTGCCAGTTTGATAAAGAGTGCTTCTATACAATCGTCGCTAACAGATGCTGTAGAAAGGGCCCGAAATGCAATGTTTTGTTTAATGAATAAGGCTACACCACCTCCTCTTGCATGCGACTCCCGTGGGAGTGACAATAATTTATAGCCGGGGATTGAAATGGTCTCATTTTTCCTCAACCAAGTTTCACTTAAAGCAATTAAATCGAAAGTAGACTTATGGCGAGAAATATATCCAGTCAATTCATTGAGGTTTTTACGTAGGCTTCGAACATTACAGTGTAGAATTGAGAATGTGTCCCCGTTTTCTATCAGTTGGTCTATTTGAGAAATAGTGTACGGCATTTTCTACCCTTGATTCGGTCAGTCTACTCTCCCTAAGTCGTCCTCTGACGCAATGTGTAGGACAGACGACTTTTCCACTTTCCTCATCAAGATTTTCCCTTGTTCCACCCAAATGAACTTCCAGCCTTTGTCTTTCTTGAGTTGACGGGCTTTGGTGAGTAGACGTTTAGTTTCCACACAGAGATGCTCATTAATATACACTGGCTCCTCGCCCTCGAATCCCAGATCCCCGGAATTGATCCTTTTCTTCCTAGCAGCAGCAATCAATCTATTTCGGGCAGTCTTAGTACAAAACTTCACAATAACGTTAGGTTTACCCTTATCTTTCGACCGCACACGGTGAACCACATCGATGGCTTTGGTTTCACCAGAGAAGTCGCTCTAACATCAGCTATGCTAACCGGGATGGGTAGCATATTGTTACGTAGCGGTGACTGCAATCCGGAGTGTAGAAAGGTAGCGAGAACGGCATCTTGATACGAATATTCATTTGGCCTGACTTCCGCCCAGAATGTACTGAATCACTCGGCAGCGGCGTAGCAGCAAGCATGCTTGGTAGTCCTCGAACAAAATGCCCCTCGCTCTTGGCCATGCTCATGCTAAATCCAATAGCAAACTTTCCACATAAAGCGCGGAAAGTTACTACAGCATTACCACCCCGCTATTCTTCGCTGAAGTTCGTCAAGAGAACTCCAGCTGTTTGACTGCGGAAATCTGCAGTGCCTCTCTGCGATGCCTATTCCTCGCTCTAGAAGCAACGCCGTGTTCCCCAAGATGAGAGCGTTCATGGCATCTCTGGCGCCTATGGTGACCATGATGCTTGATCGGGGTGGGACGCTCATTTGCTCAGCCAGTACACAAAGGGCAACATGTTGCTCCATGGCCGTCATAAAAGGGATGGCTTCATCTATCGAAAGCGTGATGAGCTTGTAACGCAGGTCGATGAACGCCTGATGCTCATTAAGGAAATCGATGCCGAGTATCACATCGTGGGAACATTGCTGTAGTACTACGAAGGTCGCAGGATGGTTATGTCCCTGGATGGTCACTCGCGCTGTGCATCGCCTCGATGGCATAATGAGGTGGCCTCCAGCGCTGCAACTTTGTGGGCTGTCTGAGGCTGTCGTGACTTTCCTCAATTGCGCGGCGAATGTTCCGTTCATCACCGAACAATCGGCGGCCATGCCGACTAGAGCGGCAACTTTTCGGCCGTCGATAGTCACTTCTAAGCCAGATGATCTACCTGTTGCGTTGCACGTCATCCTCAGCGTCGGGTTATGCCATCGTTGCGTACGTGATTTGTAGGTAGCGCGTGTCGTCTAACCTTTTTTGGGTGTCGGCGTCGTTTTGAAGGCGGTTCGCATCGTGGTCGAGGTAGTCGTGTGCGGTGTCGGTGTAGCAGGTGTAGCGTCTTCATACGGCGTGGTCTGAGGTGGACCTTCGTCGTTTCGCTCGTGAGCAACCTAAGCTCCATTGGTTGCTTTCTTTAGTTTCCACTGCGGGGGCTCGGTGACCTTCCGCGAAGAACTGCTGCGTAGCTGCGGCCCGGCGATGCAAAACTTGGCGTGGACGGTGATGGTGAACGGGAGAAAGGTGTTGATGACACGTACTCCTCTCGACGAAGGTACTCGTCGATATCCTGTGGTTTTTGGCCTGGACGGGGTATTGGGGCATCAATTGAGAAGCCACGTAAGCCCATTCTTTTGTAGGGGCAGTACCAAAAAATGTGTCCGGGATCGCCGCAATAGAAGCAGAGAGGGCGGCGCTAGTCAGCGGTCCTCCAAAGGTCGGCTTTTCTTGGGTGGCCCTGCAAATGAGTTGGGCCGTGGGCCGATTGGGATCTTTGTGGCGATGTATTCGGCTCCTGGCGCTGAGTGGGAGGGCGCCATTGGCTGCGCACTGCCGCGGCGTAAGTCATGGCTTTGGTTCGTGTGGCCCTCGAAGTCGCGGTGCCAAGTGCCTGCTTCAGTTCTCGCACCCCATCCATAAGGGAGGCTGCTTGATGTGGGGAAGCTGGCAGAAGTCGTCGTAGGTCCTGGCGGACGATATCGCGGATAACCTCCCGGAAGTTGTCGCTTGTGGTGGTTGTCATGTCCGGACGAATGACACAGACATAAGAAGAGCGGTTGTACTGCTGATTCCGGACGTCGAGGGTGTCGACAGTTTCAGGCAGCTGGCGGACGAGGTTGGCAAGGAGTTGTTCTTTTACGCCGTGCAATAATAATTGAAATTTCTTTTCTTCGGTGATCTCAAGGTCGGTGCGGCCATAGTGGCGCTTCATCTCTTCGACGTACTGCGGATAGGCTTGTTCGGAAGCCGGATCCTGGACTCGACGAGATGTTCGGCTCTTTCCTCACGACACTGGTGAATATTTTCAAAAGGTCCTCCTGGAACAGCTCCTATGTCGTTAGGAGCGACTCGTGGTTTTTGTACCATGTACGTTCTGAGCACGCCAGGGAAAAAAAAATACGTGTTCGATTTTTCCCGCATCATCCCAATTGTTGAGTGATGCCACGCACTAAAATTGCTCCAACCATTTTCGGGGTCTTTACTTAGGTATCCATTGAATCTTGGCGGCAACCACGGCTGCTGCAGTATGATCAGGGTCGACATCTTGGACGAGGCTGTAGGGCTCGTAGCAGCGTCTTTTCCTTGTCAGGTGTGGTCTGGCAGGGTACCGTACTCAGGCTGCTTTCCGTGGAGAAGTCAGCAGACTCGGCTGACTACTGGCTCGTTCTCCGGTGCGAAGCGCAGAGTGCTAGCGGCACGACTTGAAGTGGGTTTTCGGTGCATGGACGGCACCCAGCACCTTACCCCCCCCCCTCCCCGATATCACGTACTAGTGACGGCATTCCCGACAGCAGAAAGATAGCGCAAATGGCTTCTAAATAAAGCTCTTTATTTGAGATGACTTGAGCCCACTATTGACTGAAGCACTCGGCGATGGCGTAGCATCAAGCGCACTCAGAGTGCCCACCGCTCTCAGGAGTTCTCAATTTACAGCTGACAGCGCACTTTCAAGATAAAGCGTGCAAACTTGCTACAACATTCTGCAACAACATAGAGTCGGCTGCGCTGTATGCGATCAATAGAGATAAATTTGGTCGCGCCTTCCCTCGCACACGAAGCGATAAATTGGCGCGCTGGCAAATTTGAAGAATGAAAAACACTAGGGCGAGGCTAAATTGATCAAAAGCTCGAAGTGAGAATAGTGTGGAGCATGCAAATGTCGTGTGTGCCGTTAATTAGGTAGGTACGTTGGCGATGTGTTGTAGTGAACTCTAAGAAGAGAGATCTCATCTGCGCGAGAACTGAGGCAAACTGGCGAAGTCTAATCTCGCACTTATTTTTAGGTGCAAAATTGGATTCGCGAGTTATGGGTGTGTTCTGGTAACAATTAAAAGAGGCCGGTCTCTATGAAGAAATTCATCAGAAATCCCACCTGTCACGCGTGAAGGTTTTTCGAGAAACGCTACTCGCACAAAAGCGTATTTCTTTTAAGACTTTCACTACTTGGATTTCAGAGCAGCATGTTATCTGGAAAGCGGCAAACCTGCCAATATTCTAAGAGCACGGCTATATGTTAGGCAATGTTGCTTGTAGTACACGCCACGTGAGTAAATAACGAAGACGAGAAATGGGACAGGAGTTAGAAAGATCGTGTACGAAACAATGCAGTCTGATATAGTCTGTTCTTGTCGCCTGTTCTGCCACCAGTTCAACCAGTATAACTTGTTGAACGAAGTATAAATAAATTGATTATGTAAAAAAAATGCTGGCGTCGGCCGCGTCGACTCCAATTATAATTTATGTAATACATATGCAAGGAGGAACTTCTGACCGAAATAATCTGAGTAATACTGACAAGTCCTGCATAGCAAGTGCGCAAAGAATAAGTCAAATGTTTTATCTGGAGTGGCCCCCAGCGTTGTGCTGAGTGCCACTGCTGCGGAAGTGCATTCCCCAGCAGATTTCCCACGGGAGCATAGACGGCATGTGTGCTGTGCGGCCGTGCGCTTCTTTCTTCAACTACTTTACATACCTTCGCTTCCAAAAGCTGACGCGGAGGCGTGGAAATCCTCTTCTATAAACAGAAAATAATGAACCCATTAAATGGCCTCAAGTGCCCAATAAGGCCTTCGTCACTACTCTTCAGTCATGCCGAAAGCGTGGGCAGAAGTTTAAGCAAGCTCCTTGACAGGTCATATAGTGTCTCTAGGTTTGTGGGCCAGGATGTTTGTTGCTTACCTCGGAAATATTCATTTCAACATCCAGAATTTCATCCACCACACGTGCCAGACGTTCTTCTTTGCGGCCAGGTTCTCTTGTACCTTTCTCTGGCTCTCCTCCAGAAGAAATACTTTTTCTTGCTTCACCAAGAAATACCCTCAGCACACTTGACATAAATTGCTTGTACTTTTCGTACTTCTCTTTTTGCTGTTTACCTATTGGTCGCTTGACGCTGAGTGGAAGTCCGAAGCGCGCCAAAGGTATGTTCATCTGTTAAAATAGAAAATAGTTTTTACGCAGCATCAAGTCAGAAAGATAAATCATCTGTCTCACTGCTAAATTGCCAGTGTTTAGAAAGTTGTTAAAATCTTTTACCCGTGAACGCGGGCACTTACGCAAAGCCTCAAGCCTGTAGGCCGGCTTAATTGAATTAATTCAATGAAATACTGAGCACGTCATGAAAAACGGACATAAATGTTACGCGCGAGCATTCAAAACGCAAATATACTGAAATGTATACGCCACTCTAGTGCACGTTGAACACACTTCCTTGTTTTAGAAGTTTTCCAAGGGCGGCAAGTCGCCTCGATACACATGAGGTAGTCGACATAACTTTGTAACCTACTTGTCAGACGAGTAGCCATCCCCGGTCATTTGAAAGCATGCCATAACACAGCTGGCAATATGAAACCTGCTTCCGGTTAACTGTCAAATTAGCTGCACCAGCAACGAATACGACTCTGAAGGTGTAGAAAATCTGCGTCCATGAAAAAAAGTGGAGGAGGAGGGGATTTTTATGGAAACAAGCTGGCTGCTTCCGGGGACAGAGAACAGGTCAGGTTGTAGAGGCTAGCAAAAGGGTTCTTCATCTTGAATAAGAAAAGTATAGTAGGAAGAATTCGTAATAGCACGGGAGCGCTGACCTAGAGGCGAATACGCACGAAACAGGTTACTGAATTTTACTGCGGTTAAGTAACGTAGCCGTGCGCGTAAAGAACGGAAGATTGCATTTATGAGACGCGGCGGCAAGGTAAAAATTGAGCTTTACAATGGTGATTATATATCAATGTACAAATGTGCGCAACCTGTCCTCACATTCTTGCAGGAGATGCATTGCTACTTATAGATGCGCTAGTATCAGAGGCCCCACCATAAAGAATAAGGAGCGTCCGGCGTTGTAGTGTTGTGCAGACTACATGGCAGCTGCTGCATGCCACGGTTTGCAGGTGGTAGAGTGTTAACAGAGGAATTGTCCTCTCAAGTTGCAGGAGATAGAGAAGGCGGAGCTGCCACCTGCCTCTTTTGAGAGGATTGAAAGATGAGAGAGCCATATCCCGTCTGCACTTGTAGAGGAGAGGAGGGAGAGGTCGGAAGGTGGCTGCCACGAGAAAAACCCAGATGGCGGCTACTGTAGAAGGGGGAGGCCCAATAACCTAATGGAAATTGCCTCTCGCTGAATATTCCACTAAGCTCGCTACCTTAGCCATTTAAGAAAGGTGGGAACCTAACTGCAATTGCTTAAGAAAAACTAGATGACTCCGTAATTTCATTTTTATTTTTATTCCTTATTCATATAGCGGTCTCATTGTGCGGCACGTATCAGGTTGGTAAAATGACAAACATATTTCAGTGCTCTTGAGGATCGAAACCTACAGAGCGATAATGAAAATTAATTGTAATGAAACAGCTTTCGTTACACTCAGCACACGAAGTCTTGCAATAGTCGGCTCTTTAACGCTGCAGGATCGCAAAAAAAGCAGAAACCTCAGTTCGCCTTCAATTCCAGAGGGCCTAGTACACCCTCGCTGCTTTTGCGCTGTTTTGACAAGATAAAATGCATAGCGGTAAGCTTCAGGCTTTTTTGTGTAGCGACCAAGGCTCCTCAAAAGGAGGACGCCCAACTATTGCCATCGTTCTATTGTCAATACATAGCATTCACACGCTTTGTACCAACTAGTGAGACTCGCCACCTGCTACCAGAGTACAGCGAGTACCCTGCATTGTCATGTGAGCAGGTGCAAGGGGGCAGACTGCGACATCTCGATAATAGGCCGAAAGCACCAGTTCATTGTGATATATTAGCCAATTCGTTTCAAAGTTGTTGGATAATTGTATGAGGCTTTGAAAGACGTACTGATACCAAAATTTATTACAAGCACTTTCGAGTATGACGGTGATTTAAAGGCAATATAATGATTTGTCGGCTCCTGGAAGTATATTGTTGCTTGGATACCATTCCATCAAAGTGAAAATTCATCCCAGCGATTATAGAAGACCTGTATTCTAACTACAGTGTTAACCATTGCACTAACCCCGGGAATTCCCCCGCCTATCTCTCTTTCACAAACTTTATCATCATGATCGTTTGCGCGACGACTTCTTTCAGTCACCCCCAGTCATTTTTCCTCGCCGTGATCACCCCTGCAAAGTCAAACACCCAGCATGCCACTTGGCCCATTACGCACAATCATTCATCCCCAAAACCATAGTTGACTGGAATAACCTACCATCAGATATTGCCATTGAAGTTAACACAGATCAATTTCATCAAATGCTGTGGACTCATATCTGAATTTGACGTCTCTGTACGTTTTTGGTGTTAGCTATTTTATGTGAGGGCTATTTTAATACCTTTGCATCTTGTTCGACATTGTATTGCAGTTTTTTTCTCTTTTTGTGCTATCCTTGAACCCCCAGTGTTTCAATTTTCACACTTTATTCTACTTTATTCCACAACCAATATTGGTGTTTGCGTATTAGTGTGTTTCGTGTGCCCCCCCCCCCTCCTATGTTATACCCTCTTCCAAGAGGGCCTTTAGGGTATTTGAATAAAAAAATGAATAAATTCCCGGTCCACTTATGAGAGGGAGAAAGAGGGAATAGAGGAAGAGGTTATTCACAAGAAGGATTTGGTTATATGAATCAAAAGTGGGGCAAGAAACAGGGTATGTAAAGCGCAAAAACAAAGTCATCATCATCACCTTGACGGCACCCACTACAGGGCAAACGCGTTTCCCATATATCTGCAATTAACCATTTTCTCCTGAGCTCCCTGCGGCCACCCTATAGCCGCAAACTTCTCAATGTCGTCCGCCAACCCAACTGTATGCCGCCCCCTGCTGCGCTTGCCTTCTCTTGGAATCAAGTCCGTTATTCTTAAGGACCATCGGTTATCTTTCCTTCGCTTAACATGCCCACGCCCAAGGCCATTTACTTCTCTTGCTTACGTCTAAAATGTCATTAACCGGTGCATTTCTTCCCTGACCCGCTCTGCCCGCCTCCTGGTCTCGTAACTATTACACCTTTCAGTTTCTATTTCCATAGCTACGTGCTTTTCTATAACCGAATGATCATACAAGCTTTCGTAAAGCATATTTCACAATAGATCATATTCACACTATCAATCAGATGATAGAGAAATACGCAGAGTATAAACTAACCCCTACATACAGCTCTGATAAATTACTGGAAAGCATTTGACTCAGTCGAAACATTAGCAGTCGTGCAGGCATTGCGGAATCAGGGTATAGAAGAGCCTCATGTAAAAATATTGGAAGGTATCTACAGCGGGCTACAGCTACTGTAGTCAGCAATAAAAGTACAATAAAAGAAGGGTATTCACCGCCTGTTTACAGGACGTATTCAGAGGCTGAGGACCAGTTGAGGGTAAGAGTTAATTCAGAATACCTTATTAATCTGCGCTTCGCTTTTGACATTGCCTTGCTGAGTCACTAAAGTGATGAATTGCAAAACACCATCAATGAGTTCGACAGGCAGAGCAGTACTTTTGATTTATAAATTAATCTGCAGAAAACCAAAGTAATCTGCAGCAGTGTCGGGTGGGAACAACAGTTTGCAATTGGTAGTAAGGTCCTGTAAGTAGTACGGGAAAACGTCTGCTGAGGTGAGGCAGTTCTGCAGCTAGGGGGTCAGACGCGCTTCACATGTGCTCCTGCCTCGGCGCCTCATTTATTTCAGAAAAGCTAAACGTAGTTGAAAATGGATTACTCCATCGCCTTCAACTAATGAAGCGAAATCCGTCGACAAAGGGCTTTTATCTGTAAATCCAAATTTTGCCATTTTCTGCACGTCTGAAAATCCAAGGCGGAGAACGCCGCTCTAGGCCTAGGCGGCGTTGGGCCGTCGGCACGCAGGAACGTTGCTAAACCTCACGCGGGACCCGCGAGGATGGCTGACGGCGACGCAGCGGCGTCAGCGGCAGCCGCGACACTGATCGAAAAAAAATCTTCAGCCCGAAGACAACGCAGCTCACCTCTCGACAACGACAATCGACAACGGGGGATGGTTCACTGCAAAATACCACAACCAGAGACTCAGTGCCGTTCCGGAGACAGGGGCCGACGCAGTGGACAATTCAGCGCTGAGCCAACGCAAACTGAAGTGGAATCCCATTCGCAAAGAGACGCTACATGCACTGTCAAGAAACGATTTTAAAATCATGATTAGACCGAAGAATCAACATCAACAGCACAACACCACAGGACTAAGCATCAGCGAACTGTGCACGCACGCGAACGCATGCGAAAAACCAGCCATCTGCAACAAAGGCAGCTTCCTCATACGGCTGCGCAACAGATCAACATTGCTATACTCTACTCAGCACGCCAAGCATGTGGGCTGCCAATGCTTTGCTGACCATTTCAATCCTGCGCTTTTGTGCAAAAGACAATGCGGTGGCGGCTTACGTAGCCGCGCCGGATAGTTCCTGCAAACGTGTGATTCATCTGAAGCAGAATTGACATCTGAGCTAGTTGGTTTTTCATTTTCAAAGCGCTTGTGTTGTTTAGTCTCCCTTGTCTGTTGTCCTAAGTGCGCTTTATATAATTCTTGAAAATGAAAAACCAACTAGCTCAGGTGTCAATTCTGCTTCAGTTCATTTCTAGTACCTTGAGCTCCTCTGTAAGTGTTATTCCCCTTCTGAATAATCCTGCCACCCTGGCAGCTTTAATAGCTGTTTGTGCGCACAAGGCGCGCTTGGCCTCCTGGAATGCCAAGCGTGGAATTTGTCCTTTGGAACTGCAACTTTTCTGTGGTGGCCTGCCGCTGTCCAAGAGCCATAGCGGCAGGATATGCCGCATCCTTTCTTTAGAATGGTGGCGTCATTCCCGCTTTTACAAGGATTGCTTGCGTGTGGCGTGCGGGGATCTTCCGAGCCATCGCAGACATTATCGTGAGTGGTGCAACCTGGCGGACAAGAATATCGACTTCCAATGAAACGCTGCTCGCCCTTGGGTGCATGACAAAAACAAAACTTCTCCCCTTGGAGGGAAAGTGCTGGTCTTAGGAGGAGGCCATCTTCTGATGTTCATCACAAGGTGCTGGAGCTCGGACCGAAGTTTTGCCTACATCCAAACCTTCAAAAGGTGGAAAAGATTTCAACTGCAAGAGGCATTTCGAGGCAAGTTCCTGAGGAGGACCGTTCCAGGTGCATAGTGGAATGTGTAGATGCGATGAAAAGATGGGGGGGGGGGGGGGGGAAGAGGAACGGTTGCCTGAAGCCTTTGGTAGATTTTTTGACATCCAGTGAGCAGCGGGTAGTTGTGTCCGACAAAGAGGGGTACTTCGTTGTGCTACCCGAACACTTGTTTAAGAAAATGGCTTATTCGGCAATGGAAGCACATTTTAGACCGGTTAAAGTCAAAGCTACAAAGTCAAGGAAAATGCTCTGAAACTCTTGTCCCGTTTAAACCTAGAGAATTTGCGCTCTAGCGTAAAAAAGGCTGAAGGCCTAAGGCTCGAAGTCTTCTTTTCGGCCAAAACGCATAAGGACGACATACCTTTCCGTGCTATTGTCACTGAGCGGTCGACTTGGCAACATGTCGTTTCATGCTACCTGCAAAAACACCTAAAAGGTCTTACCTTAGCGGACCCATATCAGACGCCAAATTCTTTGGCTGTTGTCGACTACCTTAAGAATCATTATCCTAAAGGAGCTTCTGTATTTAGTATTGATGTTAAGGACCTTTTCTACTCGCTGCCACATGACACGCTGATGAAATCTGTTAGTGATTGCATTACCGAGGATAATGATGAACAATGCTTTGTCAATGCCTGTGATATTTCTGTTCTTTCGTTTTTAGAAGTGCTGTCGTTTTATCTGGCTACTACTTTTGTTGACTGGAATGGGCATTTATTTATTCAAAAGACAGGTGTTTGTATCGGATCCAAAGTAGCGCCCGTCCTCAGTGATATCTTCCTGTCTCGAGTTGACTCTTATATTGAAAAGAATCAGAGTGGCCTTGCAAAAAAAGATTTTCAGGTATGTCAATGATCATCTGGTGTTTGTTGACGGACATGAACTTACAAGGAGGGCGGTGGACATTATTAAGATTTTTAAAGAATATGGGTGTGGATTACAGTTCACCTTTGAAACTGTTACAAATGATTGCCTGCAGTTCCTTGACACAAAACTTCATTTCATGCAGGATCTTGTGTGCTGGAGGTATCCTCCGAGGTCTGATAAATCACTTTTATGTTATAAATCAAATCACTCAAAAATTGTGAAGTGCGGCATTGCTGTCTCCTGCCTAGGATCGTCTTTGCTCAAGTCGTGCCCTCACGAAATGAAGGAATGTTTCTGCGAGCAAGTGAACAGAGTAAGATTGGCTGGATTTCCAGAGGATGTGTTTCTAGCTTCTAACAAAGTGCCCAAAAAAGTAAAAGAGTTCAATAGGTCACTTCTTAAGGGTTCTGAGGAGAAAAAGAAAAATATTGCAGTCATACCTTATGTTCATCGGTTTTCTCACCAACTAAAAAACGTGGGTAACAGATATGGTGTTAATGTTCTCTTCTCTGCCCCTCAGAAAGTTAGTAATGTTTGTGCGAAGGTTGCTGCGCGCTCTAGCAGCGGTGTATGTGATAAACGAAAGCGGTGCTGCACTGTGAATCACAAGAACCGCTATGTCAGATGTTCAAAAGGAGTGGTGTATCACATTCCCTTTTCTTGTGGCCGGACCTATATCGGTCAAACGGGCTGCTGCCTTAATGTGCGCTTGCAAGAGCATTTTTTGTCATTGAATAAGTCGCCTTCATCTAATCTCGCTAAGCACTGTTCGAAATGCAGCGGCTTCAAGCCTTTGCTTGACTAAACTAAAATCTTGTTCCGACACCCTAATCAGCTAACCACAGAGATTTCAGAGGCCTATCACATCCGTAAGAATCAGCACACGTGTGTTGACGACCCTATGGTGGTTTTGCATGAAAGAGAGTTTTCTTATCTTGACGCACTTGCATGAGCATTTTTCCGGTTACGCCTGCGCGATGGCTTTTGTTTTGTTTGTGGTTGTTCTTCCTTTTGTCTGTTTCTCGAATAAACGCCCAGTTGCGAGTAAAAAAGCGCTTAAGTTGTTAGGTCTCCCTTGTCTGCTGTCCTAAGTGCGCTTTATATAATTTTTGAAAGTGTGATTCATCGACTGGACGCAAGGACCAAAATAACTCAACTGAAATACTATCGAAGGACGGCACATTGGGCGAGTTGGCGTACCATGGTAACAGGAAAATTCAAACAGCACTAGATAGCTGGACCAGAAAGAGTAGGAGACAAACACGTATCTATCGTATCTTCAGGTACGAACCCAAGGAGTCCAAATACTTTACGCAAAAATGCCTGGCAAATTCTAAAGCGCGATCATTACCTTCTAGGGAAAGTTCGTCCCCCGCTACGTTTACTGCTGTGGCGGCGAGATCCGTTGCTAGGTCTATCTATCGTCGCGGAAAGTTTCCCATATATTTTTCAAGGACGAGCATAGGGCGGATATCTGCCCAACATCTGATGCCATCGTCTGCTTCAAATACGCCGGGCCAGCGATCGAGGATGAGCATAGCTGCGAGCGCAGATGTGCGCTATGCGGGGGAGCACACCCCACACGGGCAAAAGAGTGCAAGCAACGCCTCGGGAAACCGAGACCACGGACGATAAAAAAAGAGGAATCAGGCGGCGGAGACAGGAGTGGCGATCCCACTGGCGGAGGCGGCCGGGCCCGAAAATGCGGGTTCAGCGAGGACTACAGCTCGAGATTTCTGTTTAGATCGACATCAAGATCAAGATTAAGGTCCGGATCGGCGTCCAGGACAAGAGAGGCTCCGGACACCAATACGAAGCAGCAGAAGCAGACTATAACAAAAAAGAGGAAGAAAACAGAGTGAGCTGGAAAGAGCATCCTTTCTCTACCTCTCCCACTGCTCAAAAAAACACGAACACACAGACAGCAGCGATAGGTAACAACGTTAATGAATAACCTAACGAGAAAGTTCAAGAGCTAAGACAAACAGTTAAGACGCTCAGGGCAGAAAACGCCGAACTGATACAGAAACTTCACGATCTCATAGAAGACTTAAAGTCCCAGAGAAAAGGCCAGAACAACTCAAACCGGCAAACAGATGAAGCGCAGGCGGCAACTGTAGGGCAGCAGGAATTTGCAACTGCCATGGAGGCTGTGAACAATGCATTGACAAATCTTAGCAACCTCATTTCTAACATCCAAGACGAGACGCGCAAGAATAGAGAGCATCTAGTACAATTCACGGGCATGAAATTCAGAGAAAAACTCTAGAACAGGTCATCTGAGTATGGCGAGAAACCGTAGATGCTCGGTCTAGTTGGAAACTCTAGAAATATGGCAGTGTAACTCTCATTGGGATCCGCAGAAAAGCAGGGTCTTAAAAAAACACATGACAAATTGCACCTCTCCGCCAGACATAATCGCCCTACAGGGAGCAGGCTGCTCACTCAATCACACGGGATACTCGGTCTACGTGGGACAGGAGCAAAGCAAGGTCGCCACGCTGGTTGTCAAAGCGGTCGCCACAGTCAGACACGATGTCGACGGTACTGACAGTGACCACGTCCTTATGGAAATCATTATCCAAAAGACATGCCAAGGAAACGTCTTCCTGCTTAACGTATACAGCCAGCCAAGCCAGAGGAAAGCCAAATTCAACTACCTGCTAGGCAAGGCAGAAGAAGCAGCAGGCAAGAATGGCCTCGTCATCCTGGGGAACTTTGATGCCTTGCATACAAGCAAGGCTATGTTTGCGAAACCTAGAAAGGGAGGAATCTAACCACAGAAGCTGACCCTAGAAGGCTCAACCTCATCACAGACCACACCCAACCCACACGATTGGGAACAGCATCAACGAAGATTCATGCCCAAACATTGCATTCGTCAGAGGGGTAAGGCAGGCAAGGTAGGAGAACGACGAGGAAATTCTAGGCGGTGACCATTGCAGTTTTTGCATCCATACAGAAACCCTCCCGATCTAGGAAAAAAACATGGCCAGGATAGACTGGCAAACTGGGAAGCCTACATGATACCCAGGGCACAGCCGGCAGACGCTGAGATCATGCACATTGTAAGCTGGGTCGCAAGGATCAAGGCAGACTGGAAAAAAAAAAAACTCGAGAGGTCGCCCTCGTTATCAAGGCACCCTATGTTGACAAACATCTTTTACACATTTAGGACGCCAGACGAGGGCTGCTAAGACGATGGAAAACAAGAGCATAACAGGCAGCTCAAGCTTAAAGTGCCGAGATTACCAGCCAAGCTGAGGAATATGCGACGGAGCTCTGGAGGCTCGACTTGGACCAGAAATGCATCGAGCTGCAGGGGACACTAGATTGAGTCAGGACACGGGCCTTGCTAAGAGCTCTCATAGACTCAACCAAGACAAAATCTGAAACTCGTAAGACGATCGACCCACAGGATTGCGCACCAATTCCAGGGCACTGACCAGGAAATGCTACAGAACATCAAGCAGCGCAACATCGGTAACGGGACACACGCCCACAGCAGCTTGGCATACACGGGCTAAGCAAATCTCGCTCTGGACGACCCCCCAACATAAAAGAAGTCAAACACAGTGTGATGTCCACCACACAGAACATAACACCAGGAAAGGATGGCATCACCAACGCCATGATAAGGAACCTGATAAAAATTCAGTCAAAAGATTCACGGAATTCGTCAACAAACGCTGGGAACAGGGGACCATCCCGAAAGACTGGAGGCATGCTGAAATACAACTATAATGATTCCGAAGTGTGGAAAGACTTCAAACCTCGAAACTCATAGACCCATTTCGTTAGCTTGATGCTTGGGAAAAGTATATGAGAGAGTTGTACATCAGAAGTTGCAGACCCTCCTTAAAGACAATGAACTCATGCCGCCCTCTATGTTTGGATTCCGAAAATACCTATAAGCACAAGACGTTCTCCTGCAGATCAAGGAGGAGGAGTTCATTACTGTACCAAAATAGGGACGAAACATCTTGGTCACTCTCGATCTTAAAGCGGCCTTCGACAACGTCAGTCGCAGGGCTGTGCTGGGGGGTGGGAGGGGGGGGGGGGGCTCAGAGGCCTGGGTTGCGGGCAGAGAATATACAACTATACAACTATTTAAATGCCTTCCTCAGCAACAGAACCGCTGCCATTGGAATAGGAGGTTTCAGCACTGACACCTTCATTACCCCCCAAAAAGGAACACCGCTAGGCTCTGAAATATCACCTATGCATTTTAACGCTGTAACGATTGGCTTAATAAGGAAGCTCGAAGAAATTGAAGGAACCAGGCATATGCCATGTACGCAGATGATATCACAATCTGTGACAAGGGGATCCTTAAAAGAAAACAACACCTTCTTCAGTAAGCAGCAGACACGGTCAACGCATACGCTTAGCAATGCTGACTTGCATGCTCCCCTGAAAAATCTGAGGCGCTCAGAGTCTACAGAAAAGGGTTTGAAATGCAAAACTACATTAGCTTTTACATAGGAGAAACGAAGTTTCTAGAAGTGTAGAAAGTTAAGATCCTTGATATGTGGATACAGACTAACCGTCTTATAGATCACACTGTCAGACTGCTAGCAAAATACCACAGCACCGATCACAACGATGATTACCCGAATTTTCAACAGAAGAGATATGAAGGAGGAGGACACTGGTAAGACTAGTACAGGCCCTCGTAGTCAGTAGGATACTATACAACGTTCCCTACCAAATACCGCTCGCGAAAGAAAAGGAACAATTAAAGGCAACTCTCAGGGAAGCACACAAATGCGCTCTCGGACTGCCAGCCACAACTTCAACAGAGAAATTCCTTAAACTGGGCAACAACTTTAGAATACAAGAACATATTAAGGCCCATCTTCTCGCGCAGAAAACCAGACTGACGCTGTCTCCGACGGGCATAAACACGCTGCGTTTACTGGGCATAAGGGATGCTTTCAGTGAAATCAACTGCACAGCGAGGCGAGAATCAGCCTTTCCCAAATTATGCCAGATTTTCATCTTTCATAATCAGATTAGCAGGCTGCTTTCTGCCGTATTCCCCTGCTCGCTCATCAGAGTGGTAGCCGAGAACCTTCTCCAGAAGAAGAAAGGCAAGCGCACCTGTGAGTTTGGTAGCTTGCAGAGTACAAAGCCGATGGTGGTTACATCCTTGCACAAAGTCGCCTACAATTTAAGAAAAGTGGCAAACAGACATAGTGTTCTGGTGGCTTTTGCGGCCCCAAAATGCTCGCTGGGTTATGCCCTAGGACTACAGAGGAAGGAGCCCCAAGGTGCGCACGCACGAAGAAACATGCTGGAAAGCATGTGAAATGCGCCACGGGGCGTGGTCTATAAAATTCCGCTCAAGTGTGGACGCGTGTATGTTGGCTAAGCTGAACGCTTCGTCAGTGAACGCGCAGGGGAGCATGCTCTTCCTATACATAAAGAGAAGGGGTGATTTTACCCGCTCATTGCATTTCATGCCATGGTTGTGAGCCGCTGCTCAAAGGCATCAAAATTCTGGTCAACAATAAAAACAAAATTGCCCGCGAACGTTTAGAGGCATTCCACATCAATGAAAAGGCGAGAATTGTTTTAGCGATACATCGCTCAACTTATATGATATGAAAAAAATTTTCTCCGTGGCTTTTGCTGACCTATGTAGGCTTGATTTTTCATCCCCTTATTTTTATTCGCACATCCCCTTTTTCACATGTGTGAATACTGCATGTATAGACAGTTGTGAAAGCAATAAATTCAGTTAATAGTTTGCGCTCTATCTGTTATCTTCTGCTCTTTCCTGTGTACGTCTTTTCGTGTGCGCAACGCCATCCCAAGACAGAGAGCGTACCAAATGAACTCTGGGGGACCATTAAGGTCAGCCGGATTCCGGGAAACATGCATCCAGATATACAAGGCGAGAAGAAAGGCAAGATCGCAAGCCCAAGAAAGAAGCTTCGCCGGGAAAAAAGACGTACTATACGTTGGCGCAACCACATACAGAGAACGATACTGCTCGGTAGCTAGCGCGGTGGATCATAAGCTCAGAGAAATTAGCTGCGTTTCGATCAAGACCAACAACACCCTCGAGGCTGAGGAAGCAGCTATTGCACTCGCCATCACCCACTAGAGCGAGGAGCCCCATTGAACACATAATTACACACTCGCAAGACGCTTGTAGACTGTACAGCAGTGGAAGCATTTCCACTGCAGCCATCCGCATGCTCAAGGCGAGAACAATCAATTTTACGAGATGCTTCATCACGTGGACACCAGGCCATGAGGCTGTCAAAAGGAACAACGCGCGAACGCCAATGCCTGAGCGTACGCCCACCGGGAGGCGCACGCGGAAGGAGAACTGAACGCAGTCACTAGACGGTATGGAGCCATCTTGGAACACCAACGAGCCCTCAGGAGGACCTACCCCCATCCACACAAAAACCTTAGTAGAGAGCCGTCAGTTGCCTGGAGACAACCGCAGACTTATAAATACCCCAATATCAATTTACAAAGTAAAATCTATCCTTAAACATATTACAGCAAATGCCCGCTCTGCCGGGAACACTCAACGTTTCATCACGTTACATGGGCCAGTGAGCAAACGCAGAGCTCCAATAAACAACCCACCAACACCGGAGCCGTGGGACGCTGCACTGTCCTGCTCTGAGGCAGAAGTACAGCTCAAGCTCATTGACAGGGCTTGCAAGACTGCAAAGGCATCTGGGGTCTGGACTGAGGGACCCACCTACTCCTCGAAAATCCTTCTTAAGAATAATGTTTTATGAGCACTAGCTGTTACTCATCACGTTTCGAGATTTCGTGGGGTCTGCTACAACCCTTGATCACAGTGCCATCTGTGGCAGCAACTACTCATCACGTTTCGTGATTTCGTGAGGCCTCCTACCACCCTGAGATCAAAGCGCCATCTGTGACTGCAACTAGAAAACAGCGCATCTCGCATTGAGACTTGTAGCGCCATCGACAACTGAACTATAGAAACTACCACCTGCCGTGTGCAAATAATAATGTCACGGTCCAATATGGCGGACAGAGGTGGAACTATGTGAGTAAGACGTCAGAGGACAAAATGGCGGCATAGTTTCGGTTCCTCAAATCCAAGATGGCAGCCACTAAAATTGGTTGTGCCCTCTCATTCCTTCCCCTCACCAAAAAATATCCTAAAATGCGTAGGAAATCTTTCCCGTTACGGGACCGCTTACATGTATGCATTCGTTCCGCTATAGACACTCCGACGTCAACGGGGGTCCATACGAGGACAGTTGTATACAGAATGTGGTAGGGAAATAAAACCCTATGGGTTGTGGTATAGAAATAAAACCACAATTAAATAATAGATAAAAATAGTATACATGCAATTACTAATTGAAGCGTTAGCATTTCGCACCGCAAGCCGAATTCTGGGCCCGCTTTGACCCCCCAAACGAAGCAAATTTTGTTTGGAACGTATCTTTAGTGGGTGCAACTTGACATTGGCCGACGTGCGTCGTAACTTCTCTGATTGATGGCGCTAGGCGCCGATCGTTCTGTAGGCGGCGTGTGTGCACGTGTAGCCGATCATGGTGGCGATTCACCTCACTTCAAAAGGCATTACTAGAGTGAACTAGAAGATCATGATCATCATCATCAGCCTTACTACACACACTGCAGGGCAAAGGCCTCTCCCATGTCTCTCCATTTAACCCTGTCCTTTGCCAGCTGCATCCAACTTTTGCCTGCAAACTTCTTATTCTCATCCGCCCACCTAACCGTCCGCCGCCCTCTGATACGCTTATTTTCTATTGGAGTTAAGTCTGTTACCCTGAAGGACCAGTTGTTATCTTGCCTTCGCATTACATGCCCTGCCTAAGCCCATTTCTTTCTCTTGATGTTGACTAGGATGTCATTAACCCGCGTTCGCTCACCCACTCTGCCCGCTTCCGGTCTCTTAACGTTACACCTAACATTTTTCTTCATGGCTCGCTGCGTTGTCCTTAACTTAAGCTGAACCCTTTTCGTTAGCCTCCACGTTTCTGCCCCGTAGGTGAGTACTGGTAAGATAAAGCTGTTGTACACTTTTCTATTGACGGAAATTGGTAAACTGCCACTCATGATCTGAAAGAACCTGCAATATGCGCTCCAACCCATTCTTATCCTTCTAGTTATTTCCCTCTCATGATCCGCATCAGCTGTCACACCTGCCCTAAGGAGGCGTTTTCCTTTACATCTTCCAGGCCATGGAGGAAGAAAAAAAAGGAGATGCCGTCACGTGACATTTTTTGAAGCCGGAAATGAGCTCGGCGCGATATTGTCCTGGCGCTCTTTTCTTTATTTTTATCCGCGCTCTTGTTTACGTTTCCCCGCGCGCGCGTTTTAAACCACGTGAAGGAGCCAGCCTAAAGAGTCTCCAGTGCGAGTGGCGCTTCGTTTCTGGCAGTTGTTCATGTACGAGAAATGTCGGAAGTGTTCGTGCGAGACATCCAGCTCATTCCAGTTATTGCTCTTTGCCGCGTCGTCTGCGCGCCGTCCCCGCTCTCTCGCTCGAACGAAACAGACCAGCCTTGCATGGCCATAATCAAATAGCATTCGGCGAAGGCAGTTATCGCAACTGTGGTAAGCGCGGGAAGGATCTTATTACGGTGGCACACCATGGTACGCAGTCTTTTGCCGCTTCTGCCTGCGTCGCTTTGCGAAGGTGGAGCTATGTATCCCTGGGTCGCTTGAAGGCTGCACTTGGCGAAATATACTGGTATACTCACATCCGGTTGATCCTAGTCTTGTGTTAATCGCAGGGATAGAAGGTTAATTTCACCAGATGAGGTGAAGGGCACAAAATTTTAGTTCATTGAAATTGTGTGCAACTATGCAGCTGCTGCCAAAATATAGCAGACGAAAACGAAAACCTAATCCAGCATACACTTTGAAGAGCATGCTTGTTTGTGTTCTCCCTTTTTTTCTGATATAAACTGTTACTTGCTACTTCGTTCCATGTATCATCTTTCGTTCCTTTTTTTATGCAGTGCGCCTTGGATCGCGCTGTGTATTTAATAATGCTTCCGGACCAAATACCCCTCCTTAATGCAGTGTAAAGTACAGTGTTGTGTTTTATGGCACATAGGCAACTCAGGACATCATGCGCCAAACTCAAGGCAAGGAAAAGTGTTTTCTGCAGACTTTTTTAGAAATATTTTTTATCGCTGGTGTAGAGGCCGTAAAACATTGTTTTGTATTACTTAATGATGAAGAAAGAAAGGAATTTTATGAACGGCAAATAATAAGAGCTTTAAAGAAGGTAGGGTATTCAGCAGGCATCCTTGGCTGGGTAAGGTAGTTGAGCCTCCCAACGTTAAACAAAACCGCAGCCTTCTCAGAAATGAGAAGGTGGCTAAAGTGTATAAACAATATGAAGCGAATCTGTAGTTAAAAATTTAGAGTTTGCTGAGAAAATCTGCTTCTCTTAAAAAGCTAAAAACACGTCATGTCAACAATTGCCTCTTCACTCAAAAGAAACATTGGGTGTAAAGTGTAAAGGAATGTGTTCATTACAAAGCTAAGTGAAATATTTCTTCCTAAGTTTTTCAAGTTTTGTGCATGAGTAAGAAATATGATTAACTGTTAGGTCATCTCCACATTTTTCACAAATTGGCTTGATTTCACTTGTCAACAGAAATCTGTGTGTGATGTGCATTTGGCCTATATGAAGAAGACATAAAATAACTTCAATGAAACGCTCCCGGTGCAAACATGGCTTCCATTCACCTAGGACTAACTTTACCAAGTGCGGTCTGTTGTTAACTTCATTGTTCCAAGCTGTCTGCCATTTTTTGCTTAATTTCCTTTGTACTAATTCAATGCAATCCTTAAAGGACACATTTACTTTTTTTATTTCCTTGCCACGAGATTGCGCAGCGCACAAATCTGCTCTCTCGTTGCCTTTTATGCCGATATGACTCGGGACCCAGCACAGTTTAATGTTTTAGCCTAGAGCTGTGGCTGTTAAAATGTTGTGTATGATGTCACCAATCATTGGAGTGATTGCATTTCTAGGGTGGAAAGCAGTAAGTAAACTTAACGAGTCTGTGTAAATAATACTGTTTATGAGGTTCCCGCAAACTATTTGTTCAATGGCTACACATACGGCGTAACATTCGGCAGTGAAAATTGGTGTGCACTGTGGAAGCCTATTTCATTCCAATTCCTTTTTATCACTGTGCTTTCAAAGTAAATATCTGTTTTTGAGCCATCTGTATAAAAAGCTGTTAAAATACTGTATTTTTCCGCAGGTGCAAGAAATTCGTGTGTTATATGTTGCTGTGGAGTTTGTTTCTTACGGAACTGTGTAAGAGTGAAATCACAGGTTGTAGAAAATGATACCATGGAGGCAGTGGACCTCGTCTTCGAGCAATGCCAGGTAATCTCAGTGTAAAGTACTGCCTTTAAACTAAAGCTAACTGAATTTTTTTAGTACATGGCTGTCCCTGGAAGCTTTCTGTGTCCAGCTTGCTGGCACGGGGCTTATATTTAAATGGCCCTCTGCAGCAATTTGCATTTGAGAGCATAATGATTTTTCGTGCATGACATCCCTGAGCAAGGTTTTTGATGTCGGGTTTTTTGCATGCTATGCTCGCATAACAGTGGCCAACATACTGGCCACACTTTAATCATGCTCTGTGGTGGATACCACAACCCTCTCAGTTTTATGCTGAATTAGCGTGCAATTGTCTGCTTTTGGCTGAGTCGTGAACAACGCTGCCATGCATGATCACAACCCAGCTTAGTCTTCACCTTGCCTTTTAATGCTGCTCTTGTTTTTAATGTCGCAACCTGTCTCGATTACGTATATTTGGGCAGCTGTGTCAACAGGGCCTTCTGCTGCAGCAGTGAGCACGAGAAAAATCCTGCAGTATTTTGTTTTTGATCTTGAATACTGCAATTATCTTCATAACATGTTTTTGTGTGGCTGTACATGCCAGGAATGCTTTCTTATACAGCAGTGAGGATGGTCACATATACTAAACACTTAAAGTTCCTAACCCTGAATGCAAACTGTAGTATCAGAACATGTTCATAAAGGTGGCCGTGCCAACAATGACTTGTGATTCACAACTCCAAGAGCCACTGATAGAGGTGGTAGAAACAGAGAGGGTCGAAGTGCTTATATAGCATGGCAGGGGAGGATATATGGCAATGGGCGTGTCACCCCCTTCCCAAAGCCAGCAATTTTAATTAGTAAAATCATGCTAAACCCCTTTTTCTCAACAAAAATAGTCCAAGAAATACAGGTTTCAAATAGGACTAGCACTCTTTCAGAATTATCTATAAATCAACGCATTATAGCACTGCAACACAGCATGTTTCACATCCACAGATCTAGTTTGGAGCATAATATATATGAACGCAGCTTTTCAGACTGCTTCTAGAAGTTTAGAAGTACCCAGTGGCTACAGTATGTTTCAGAGTGCTGTGCATTATTTCAATGTTGTATTTCATTTTTAACGTGCAGAGCTGCAGCTGTATGCACCAATTTTCCCTACTTGATGAAATACTAGCATGTAATGTTCCTGCATAGTAGCACACTTTACTTGCCATCAACAATACAGGCAACGAAAGTGAATTTATTGTACTTAATGAACTCATGGAATTATTTTTCTTCAACATAGCCACAGGCATAATTGAAATTCAATGCACATGTGGATCCTCATTTCACCAAGTGCTTTTTACCACAAATAACACTACCACAGAACATGAGCACACTAAACACGAGTGAGGAAAGGCCTCCAAATTCAGATAGAGCTTCGCCGTTTTCGCACTTCTTGATGATGGCCTCAGCCAGAAAAGCAATTGAAGTACATGCTACAGGAAACTGGTCTAAAAATAGCACGCGATCAACACTACAGACTTGACCTCGATATGAATGAATACACTTGAGCCCGGCACGCCACAAAGGCAAATAGCTCCCAGACGCTTAAACAGACGTAATACGCTTCAAACGGGCATGCAACAAAGTTTCTGAATACTAAGCACAAAGCTAGCGCAGCTGCTTCCTTTACAATAGAACACTGCGCATATGCTATGTCCCCTGCTGCTAACATAAGCGCAATTTCCGAAAAACAAAATAAGCAGTTGTATTATAATCAACACCAGTTGCAATCGCTGGAGCGTTGCAAGAAGACGCATAAGTAGCAACGAGGTTTCACTGCCGATGGAAACGGGAGCGCAAATGGCACACGCACACTGCACGCACAAGACACGAAACGTTTGCCAATACGCTATTTGCCAGCGCACGCCGTACTGAACCCATGGTGAACGAACAGCGCAAATGCTCCTTTTAGTGAAGAGCGGTCTCCCGACGGCTCCGAGCCGCGCTGCAGTAGACGTTGTCGTTGAATGGTTGTCGCCGAAAGCATTCAAATTCGGGCACGCAACATGAATGTTGCATTAAGATATGGGCGAACGCCGTCAACGTGAGCCTGTGAGCATCACCAAAAACAGAAACTCGAGCAGTTACGCCTACCCCGCACCTCAAATGGCACGTCACGGCCCGCTGCTGCCGCCCGGTTTGTGAACAAGCTGCCCGGACAAGATGGCCTCCCGATCGAGAAAACTACGTCACTTCCTCCACTCTTTTCTCCAATGTTGTTGTTCGGGATGGGCCTCTCCTGAGTTTTCCTTTCTCAATGTTCCAGGCTCTCGCTGCCAATAGTGAACTGCTGTTGCCTTGCTAGATTCAATGCGCATGGTAACTAGCGCTAAAGACAAGGACAGAAGAAAGACGGACACCTTGAACGCTAGACAAAAACTGGTTTTATTCCAGACAGACACATTCAATATATAGGCAAACATGTAAAACGAATCATACGCTAATGCGCATGTGCAACGGCACCTTCTCGTTCATGAAATGTAATTCTTTGGACGACAAAGATAACGTTGGGATGCTTACGCACGACTATCGTTCCAAATGAATGAAGAATGCTTCCAGTATTTCGCGTTTCTTCTGGTCTGAACGTACAAAAACGACCCTAGTCTGATTATAAATCGAAGCACATTTATCCTTGCAACGGTTGCAATGTGCCGCCAAGTGTCCCGGACCTGACAATGCCTCGACAGCCAGCTTGTACTCCAATAGTTGAACATTGATACAACGGCCAGTTTGGCCGATGTAGCATTTCCCGCATGACAAGAGAATTCTGTACACCACGTTTGTCCTGCAAGCCACATAAGGCATTTGATGTTTTGTTCGGGCAATGGGGTTTCTTCTTTTTTTTTCTTTTTTGAGGCAACATCAACAGCTTTAAGCATTTTTCCGAGTTTATCGGGTGCAGTAGGCACACCTCGGCCCTTGCCTTTCTGCGCCACCTTCTTTAGGCGGTGTGTCAGCTGGTGGATATTAGGCAGTGCCGCGCATCTAGTCCGCTCATGAGCTTGTAGGTCATTCTTCGTTGCCTGTTTCGCAAAGGTTATCATTTTCAACAGGCTTCAGCGACAGATGTCGTTTCCTGAACGAGAAGGTGCCGTTGCACATGCGATTTAGGGTGTGATTCGTTGTACATGTTTGCCTATATATTGAATGTGTCTGTCTGGAATAAAACCAGTTGATGTCTAGCGTACGTGGTGTTCTTTCTTTCTTCTGTCCTTGCCTTTAGCGCTAGTTACTATGTGCATTGAATCTAAAGATCACCAACTAGCCCAGTTGTCCGCTTTAAATGTTCCCTTGCTAGACTGTTGAACATTACCTTGGATTTCTGCATGTTAATTTTTAGACCCAGCCTTCTGCTGCGCCTGTCTAACTCATTGATGATGATTTGCAGTTCACCTCCTGAGTGACTCAGCAAGGCAATGTCATCAGCGAATCGCACCTTATTTAGGTATTCTCCATTAACTCGTATTCCCAACTGTTCCCAATTCATGGCTCGGAATACCTCCTGTAAACAGGCGGTGAATAGCATTGGCGAAATCGTGTGTCCTTGCCTGACGCCCTTCCTTATTGGAATTTTATTGCTGACCTTATAGAGGACTATAGCAGCTGGCAGTTCTTATATATATCTTCCAGTATTTTGACATAAGGCTCTTCTAAATCCTGATTACGCAATGTCTGTATGACTGCTCAGGTTTGTAGCGAGTCGAATGCTTTCTCGTTATCAATGAATGCTATATATAGGGGTTAGTTATATTCGGCGCATTTCTCTATCACCTGACTGATAGAGTGCACTCGCCCCACAGACCGTCATGCTAAAGTGGCAGCGCACGTCTGTGTGACGCACTCTGTGCAGCTCGCATACGTCAAGCTGAGTGAAACAGTTCCCAGCACTGTCTGAAGGGCGTGTTTGTCTTATCAGATAAAAGCACATATGGGAGCTTGGAGAGTAATGTCGGGTGTGCTCTATAAACGCGCAATCAAAATTGGCGCGGCATGACGCGGAGATTCCGGCCGTTATATTTTCACAAGGTGAAGTCCAAGGCAGCAGCAAGGCAACGCTGCACAAATTTCAGTTTTGGTTGTATTTTTTTAGGTACCATGACCTGTTCGCACTAAAACAAACTGTGATCTAAAATAACATAAAAAATTTAAAAAAAAACAAATGGTTTATTTAGCGGGAATCAAACCCTAGTCTTCCGAGTGTGAAGCGAGTTCACTAACCACTACGCAACGCAGCGTGCGGGTTCTGCCGCCTCTAAAATGGCACCTAGGGAAGGATAACGTTCTCAGCGATCCTAGCGGAAATTACCATTTCTTGCCTCATTTTTGATACACAGGCGGCATAGGCGTTTGACACACTCTACCTTCTAGTTCACTCTAGTATTACAGTCTGTTTCTCCATACGAGCGGTGCGTTCTTCATCACTTTCTTCATCTAGTAAACCAAACAGCAAACTCATTACATCAGCGTTTTCCAGATGGTGGCGGCCTTTCTTTTTTGATTGACTCATTCATTAGGTGATGTAGTGACCGCTGATCCGCATCATGATAAGGGAATAATAAGAAGAGTAAGAATGAATGAGGTGGAAAGTAATTGACAGGTTCCCTCATTTCACGACCGGCAGTTTACCAATATTCCTCGAGAGAAAAGTATACAACGGCTTTACCTTACCGGTACTCATCAATGGGGCAAAAAGGTGGAGGCTAACGAAAAGGGTTCAACTAAAATTCAGGAAAACGCAGTGAGCTATGGACACCAGCATGATAGGAGTAACATTAATATACCGGAAGCTGGAAGAGTGTGTGAGGGAACAAACGCAAGTTAATGGCATCCTAGTCGAAATCAAGACGCAGAAATAGGTTTGGGCAGGGCATATAATGCAAATGCAAGGTAATCGACAATATCCAATGGTAAGACACAGGATTCCAAGGGTACGGAAGTGTAGCAGGAAGCGGCAGAAATTTTCCGGGGATAAGGTGGCCACAGTTCACACAGGAAAAGGTTAATTAAAGAGATATCAAATAGCCCTTTGCCCGGAAGTGGGCGTAATCAGAATGATGGTGATGATGATGATGATGATAGTGATAGCCATGTCAACGTTGCTACTAAGGGATGAATGACGCAGAATTACGCCATTTAAAGGCTCGCAAATATTCATACCGTCAATATATATGCTGTTCCGGCTTCATTTGGTGCAGGAGCTACGGTGGCCAAAGGCCTCAGTCCTGTTTGGCTCAGAACTTCAATATATGTCTTTGCATTTTTTTGTCCAGCGATGGGCCATTTCTCAATGCCCAGAGACGACAACATACGAAGTGCTGCTTTCTTGACTTTCTCCGTTGCATTTTTGACAGTGTCTGGAAAAAAAAGAAAGCTTGCCTTGAGCAGAGGTCATAAGATAGCATTTAGTGTTGTGTATGTGGTCCAGAAGATAAAAAGAAAAAGGTGGTAAGAGAACACGAACCGCGGATATAGTTTGGACAGAATGGTCAAATTGTGTAAAAAAATAAACGCGGCCATGAGATAAGTGGACATACATATTACTTGTAGTCGTGTATAGCTGATTACCCCGTCATCTTGGTCGTCCGAAGACCAAAATTCGTGCCTTTCAAAATATGCTTTATGTTAATAAAAAGTGTGAAGTGTACTTTTCTTCATGTTGTGATATCTGTCTGAAAAAGGTGACTTGTCTTGTCGAGGAACGAAGAAAACAGAACTAACGTGCAGGCGCTGTGCTCATGATAGGAATTCAGTTATATTACTGTACTATTTACAGTTTTACTTGCAGTAGTTTCACCTAAGAGTGTTTCAGAAAAAGGACTGCGCATATCATACACTGATTTTTCGTTGTCTGGAGGATCAGGCGATTGTTTTTCTCTTCTAATTAGTTCCTCTCTGCGCAGGCCACTAAGCTACAATTACTTGAGGTTTCTGGAAACGCTCTGCGGGCAACGTCTATGATAACAACTACGCTCTTGCTAACACCGCACTAAAGCCGCGCGAGGCTGATTTGTTCTGGTTCGCTATTTTCATAAAAACAGAAAGTACCATATACAGCGTGTATCGCAAGCTTGCATCGCAAGCTTGCATGCGCCGCAGAGTGCTTCTGTTCGCTAAACCAATGAATTGTTCAAATTTTACACAGAGGTGGCGTTTGGTCGCCCATATTTGCGGTATACAACGCACAGAGCCACACGCCGGTGACCTAGGGATGGCACAGGTAGTGCTACCATGCCGCCCTCCCCTCCCTTTGCGGAGTCTTCATGGGTGAGCTGCTACTAAGAAAACGAGATGACGCCACCGGTGCCATAGCTGGGACAGCGGTTTGTTTTGCTTCGCCGTCTCCGCAGACGATACGAGTATCCGACTTCATCTGATCGAATCAGGAAGTACCATAAACAAGTGGTGTGTAAAACAATACTTCCGACCAAATGCCATTTTGGCGAAATTTGAGCATGAACAATTCACCGGTTTAGCTGAGAGAAGCATTCCATGGCGCGCGTAAATACTATATATGATGTAAATACTATATATGATGTAAATATGATGTATATATTTACGAGGGGCGTGCAACATTGATGTGAACTTTTAGTCTGAAAAGATAATATGTAGGAAACCCGGCGCAGTTCACCAGCAGGAATCAAATTTTGAACTAAGTGAATATGCGCCCTGACCGCGTCCAAGTGAGCGGCCACCACGCAGTTTCACGGGCAGCACAATGATACAAATAAAGAAAGTTGGAGATGAAATTTGAGCTCTGCTTTTAGGGCATAACGCGAGAGCATTACTGGTTAATGCCCATATATGCGAAATTGTCCGTTCTCTGGTTTATGCTCATAGATTACTGGGGTCCTCATACCACTCCTAGTGCAGTGGTGAAGCGGTGAAAAAATACGCCACTTCCGGCGATGGCATGTGCCGCCACCGGTGGCACTTGTGAGACCCAGGTTGCTCTTCCAGAACGAACTCTCGCGACCAGTCATTAACTGTGATGGTGGTAAGTTTGTTCAAATCTGATGAGCAGGTTTCGAAGACACAACAAGGGTAGGTGACCTAGGTGGCCCACCTAGGTTGACTCTCTGGAAATTTTTCGTTCACTTTTCTTTCACGCTCAACGACACCGACAGCGAAGCCAAAAAAGGCTCCCTCTTCTGCACCTGGGCTCCTTAATGATATCGCCTTAAAGCGGAGGCTACCTTGAACTACGCGACTTCATTGCTTTCCACTTCTTGTTCTTCTGTCCACTTGGTGGCACAACGAAAGGCGTCAGTTAGCTGTCGGTGTCCTGCCTATCGGTCATCACCGATCACGGCGCGCGTCTTCCATGTTACAGAAGAATTTGTTGAGGGCACTTTCAACACTATGCTAACAGCGGTACCGGCCGACTTCTTCGAGACTGTGGGCGGCCACGTTTCATTCATTAAAACCTTGTTTTGCTGCGCTACAATAGGGTGACGCAAGGAGCGCTGTCTTAAGGTGGGCCTCTCTCACGTGTTAAATCTTGCTGTGGTAGTCATGATTGCATGCTAGATAGGCCGGATTTTCCGCATTATCAGTTCTGTATTTGCGTTTAAAATTTGTTTTGCCTTTCTTTTCATTTCTTCTACGTTTATGTAAGCTACTAATCACTTGCCTAACCATCTACGAGGGAGTTCGGCTACCTATGTCATGTCACTTTGCGGCGTCATCAGAACCTGCCCGATGAATAATGAGCAAACTGCCCCTCTGACAGGTGGCACTTAATTATTGCTCGCACGGGAAGAGCAACCTGGGTAGCACAAGGCCCACTGATGGGAGGACCTGCCATCGCAGGGGTGTCGCGCATCGCTTTACCGCTGCACCCCTTTTTTTTCCTTCTTGCATGAAAATAGTGCCAAAAATAAAAGTTTAAGCACGCTTACGCCACAAAACACCAGGCCACCTTACCCGTATATGACCGCTCATTCGAAAACATCCAAAGTCTGTGAGGCACACACATGCATCCAGACAAAGAGCCAGCTAGCCGGCTCTTCCAGGGCAGCATATACTCCCCGCACCAAAGCGCATTGCTCACGAAACAGAGATTTCGACGACCGTGGCGATTCGGCGTGGCGGTCCATCATGCGGCTCTTCCAGGGACTAAATAGTCCAGGCAACATAAATAGATCATGTGGCACAACACTGTTTTTCACCACAGGCAAAAAACGGATACTGTAGGGTGTGATGTCAATGTCCTTCTTAGTTATTTTTAAAATGTCCCAGAAGAACATACCCTCATTGCACAGAATAAAACAATGATCAATTGTCTCTGGTTCATTGCATAGGCGGAAATTCTCCGTCCATGGGGCAAGCTTCTTCTTAGCATGAAGCCATTCCTTCACAGGCCGCGTTGACGTGTGCAGCTTAATATAGAATGTTTTCGTGGCGGAAGAAATGCACATTCGCCTAACACGTTTTAAAACACTGGGTCAAGGAGTCAAGGAACAAATACTCTGTAAGTGCCTGAGTCATCTGCCTTCTGGAGAGGCTATGCAGGAAGTCTAAAGCAAAGCGCACAGTGAGGAAATTGAAGGTGTCAGCAAGTTCCTTAAGGAAACCCTATAAAGGCCCCTCACGAGTGAGTCCCGTTGGTGCGAATAGGAAGGACAAATGAGCACTGAGACGCCTAATAAGCCCAACTACTAAAAAAGTGTGGTTTGAAGATATGAAAAACAAAAAAACGGGAGACAAGCTGATGCACGAATGAGTGAACAAGGCCGATTCCACCAGACTCTAGAGAAAGAAAGAGGTTCTCGCGACGCACACGTTCCCATTGGTAACGCCATACGAATGGAGCAAATATTCCGTGCATCACCTGCACTTTATTCCTCGCACAGTGAAGTACCTGCAACACATAGGCAAGTTTTGAAAAAAAAAATGTTGGAGACTTGAGCCCGAGCAAGCACCTATGGTTCCCTACCCATCCAAGCCTGGGTTTGGCGCCTCATAGAGACTATCTGTGATCCCAGTAGGCGCCACTGTTGCGAATTTGGGGAAGAGGAACCCCTAGGTAGTGAAGGGGCCCGCAGTCGCAGCTAATGCCTCCATAATGACTTGGCGTTGTTCTCCAATGGCCCGATCAAAACCCCTTGGAATAATCTTTATTAAGAGCCGCGCCTGATACCTCACAAAAGTGTTAAATCAAATGCAATGCCTCAAGCACACTCTTTTTGTCAGAACAAAAGAGGACGACATGATCTACATAGGCTAAAATCAAGGACAAACCACGGACATATGTGCAGTTAATAATACTGAGGCAAAGAGGTTCAAGATATCGCGCAAACAACAAAGGCGATAAGGGACAGCCATGGCGAACTGATAATTTCAATGGAATAGGTTTGGTTAGCTCTTCGTAAACAATTACCTTTGTAAGGAACTCCTTATAGCAGTCATGCCCATAAGCAAAACATCTCCAATATTTGCATTCTCTATGACCTAAAATAAAAAATCGCGGCGAACTTTATCAAAGGCCTTGAAAAGGTCAATCTGAATTATAGCTACTTCCCTGATCTCATCTGATACTGTCTGCACTACTGAACGTGGAATATGAATCTGGGTTTTGATACTGTTGCCCCGCCGCGGTGGCTCAGTGGTAGGGCGCTCGACTACTGATCCGGAGTTCCCGGGTTCGAACCCGACCGCGGCGGCTGCGTTTTTATGGAGGAAAAACGCTAAGGCGCCCGTGTGCTGTGCGATGTCAGTGCACGTTAAAGATCCCCAGGTGGTCGAAATTATTCCGGAGCCCTCCACTACGGCACCTATTCTTCCTTTCTTCTTTCACTCCCTCCTTTATCCCTTCCCTTACGGCGCGGTTCAGGTGTCCAACGATATATGAGACAGATACTGCGCCATTTCCTTTCCACCAAAAAACAATTAATTAATTAATAATTTGATACTGCGGCCTCTGCTACCGCAGACCTGATACGTGCCTATTAAGTGAGCGAAAACCAGCTGCAGACTATTCGAATGAACCTTTGCAAAAAGTTTGTAATTTACATTACAGAGGGAAATTGGACGATATCCCTCAAGTGTCTACAACCGATTTAAATCTGTACTTTTTGGAACTAATATAGTATGCCCATAATAAAAAGTGGGCGGCAAAAACCAACATCGTAAGAAGCCTGGAGAACTTCCACCAAGACAGGCGCTAGGCAAGTGGAAAATATTTTATAGAACTCGCTAGTAGTGCCATCTGGCCTAGGAGATTTCTGAGCCGTCAATTCAGAAATCGCAGATTTAGTTTCGTCCACAGTCATAGGCCCCTCAACTGCAGCACGCTGCTGATCGTAAAGTCGGAGCAAGGCTTCGAATAAGTGACTGTAATCTGATGTCACATTTGTGCCCGCACAACCCCCACACAGACTCAGATAGTAGTCAAAGAAAGCCTCAATAAAACCAGGACCAACTGTTTATGTGCAATCATCATACTGAATTTTCAATATTTCTTTTGCTGAAGCAGTCTGCCATTCATCACTCAGGGCCCGAAGAGATGGTTGTTCATCCAGAAACCTACTGGTACTAGATCATATCAAGGCCCTTTTGTATCTTTCGGTTTCAAAAATGCTGACCCTCTGCTTTTACGGCAGTGATATCTTCTACGTAGGCACCTGGGCTAATCCTCTCTAATTCATGTAGCTCAACCAAATTACGGCTGAGCTCTCGAAGGTGATGTCTCTTCAAAAACGCGATTCTTTCTGAGGCTTTTATAGCAATGTTTTTGTTTCTAGTTTGAATAAGTCCCATTTTTGCAAAACTGAGAGGTCACCGCATGACCACGCGTCCTTCAAGCAAGTAGATACAGCACGTTTGAAGATTTCATCTGAGAGCAGCCTAGGCAGCTATTCAGCTTCCACAGCTCCCATCGAGGGTCGAGTATACGCCGACTGTACCTCCCTATCTGAAGAGACACCATGCAGTGATCACTGAAGAATATGGGCCACACCCACTAACCAAAAACGCTAGATAACATGTCTGCTGAAACGTAAATCCTGTCACGCCGAGCACTAGAGGAGCACTGAAAATGATTGAAATGAATGTTATGTTCCTTATCTTGCCCAACATCCGCCAGGTTGTATTCGCATGCCAAATCAGTGAGTACAGCAGCACTAGGGTCATATCGCTTACTTAACACTGCTCGGTCTTCATCCCTACAAGCACAATTGAAATCACCCAACAGCATAATTTTACGATCCGTGGACAAATGGTCGACTATTAACAGAAAAAATGGCCTTCTATAATTCTACTTTACAGGGACATAAACGCAAACGATTCGCCAGTGTACACCCGAAATAGCGGGGACAAAGCAGATAAGTCGCCCGTCATCATCTGTGCAATACGACACGGCAGTAATCCACAGTGTCTTGGCCAGGAATAGCATGCATCCACTTGATAAGCCTCTCGAGTGACTAACGATAGCATTGAATTCTGACAAAAAGGGCTAGACAGCTGCTTCAGTCTCTTCATCAGAGGAAAGCTTGGTTTCCTGGATGGTTGCCACACTCACACCCCATTTGTTTAAAAGAGGCCGTAACTGATGTTGCCTTCGACGATTACGCAAATCCCAAATGTTAAGGATAGCGACCTGAAATGCTGTAACGCCCGCCATTTTTGGTACTTGTCTTATTGAAGGATATCTCCTGTACTGGGGTGGTCGGCCTGCAAATCGGCGGCCTGTAGGGCAGACATCGCCCTTCGTTTTGAGGTGACCCTTCCCAATGCCACCACAACAGATGCATTCTGCTCATCGCCATCGACACAAACCTCATCATCTGCAGGACGCTTCAAAGGTGCGCTGTTGTCGATTGCCTCTTCTGACACAGCCAAGGCTTCGGCCATGAAGCCGAGTGGACCACGTCACTCGCAACCACGCTGATAGCCGACGGGGCATCGAATATACTAGAAGCTGACACTCTACGCGACACACTGCTGCACTCCGGCGATGAAGGGGCATCGCCGGTGCAGCAGGCATGTCGCACATTCACTCGCTGAAGCGCCTCCACTGACTGTACAGAAGGGGTGTTCTGCTCTCGTGATCGTTGGGTGACAGGTGGCTCCTGAGCAGCAAGCACAGAACTCAAAGTAGCAGGCCCGGGCAGACCAAGGTCCGGTGGCTTTGGGTCTGGAGACGAGGATACCTGTTTTTCCGTACTTGCAGGCGGGCCCTCGGTGTGGAAGCCTTCGGTCCATCTTCTATTTGGAGCTCATGACTCAGTTCACCCTACGCTTCCATAACATCCGACACATCCATAATGTGCTCTGACACCATTTTATCCTCATGTGCCCAGTTGCCTTGGCGTAACCTGTCAGCATAACTTATATCACAGTTGTCTACTGTGCGCCCAAAGCGTCGGCACTGGGTGCATCGAGGTGTACGACACTGACGCCGTACATGGCCAACACGGTTACAGCGAACACACAGCGGAGGCCTGTCTGGGATCAAAACTAAAGCTTGTACCCCGAAAACGTTGAGCGTGTGAGGAATTGTACTTGCTCACACTCCGTCCTTGAGCATGAGCGAGATTTCACGGTTCACTGTTTCCATATGCTCTATTCCTCGGCACCGCCACTTCTCACGCTCGATAGTTTGTACACTTCCAAAAGGTTCGAAGGCTTCCACAATCCTCCGGTGCTCCATTTAGCGTGAGAGCCAAAGAAGCGTAAGCTTCACGTTTTTGGTGTCCGGGTCAAACACGATACATTTTAGACCTTTGACGCGGAACTCTGCCTTGTCAATATTATTCTGTTTTTAGGAACTGCTCTCGCAGGTAACCATCTAAACGTCGCTCGTTTGGTGCTGACCGATGCAAAGAATCTTACGGAGGTCCACAATCTGCGCGAGCGTGTCTCGGAAGTCAAGAGCACGTTATGGGCGACCCTTGAGGTCAGCATGCAGAAAGACGGTGTTGAGGACAACATTACCGGTACGTATTCGAGGGAGGACAACATTTTACGTATCCGTGCAACCTCAGGTGTCGGGAGACGTCGGCCAACGGCCGATGAGCTGTTTCCAGCTCAACGTATTTCCACACACAGCGTTCAGAACGGCTTCCTCTTCCTCTCACACAACTGCACGACAACTGCGCCAGTTGTGGCGCAGAATGAATTTCGAAGAAGATCAATGATTGTAAAGTAACGAATGAACTTTTGCATATATGACAGTTAATGCATTACGCTATCACATCGTACCCTAAAGGCGGAGCAAAAGTGTTCCCTTAAGTTTTTGTATCCGGCCGGCGGCAACACACGGCGAGTGTATGCTTCCCATGACACCGGGAGCGCTACAGCCACTCAGCTCTGAGCAGAGATTCTAGAGCTCACTTTGGGCGTCCTGACCAGTATGTTTAATGGCTTTCACCGCCGGCCACCACAACAGTTACCTGTGCTGCTATGACCACGTCGGCGTCAGGTTCTTGCGCTCAAGCAATATCCGTTGCTTACCCGCGGCACCACCACACACGCTAACCTTTGGCAGAAGACAAGCGCTTCAGCACGGGGTCAGTAAAATATCGATGGCTTTCAAGGAGAGCCAAGGTGTCCGTCAGCCGGTTTTCAATTAATGTAAGCGCCTTCGCATGTTCAAATTCTGACCGCAGGCTTCCAGTACTTACTACGCAGCCAGCACAGTAGCAGTTTCGGCTTTGAGTTCGGTACCTCTGTGTTACTGGGCATCTGCTGGTGACTTCAGGCAAACAGCGACGCTCCTGTAGCGCTTAGCGGTCTCTAGAAAAAAACCACCTCTAGGAGTCGCGTCCCAGACACGCCTAAATGTTCGCCTCCCAGCCAATGCGCCGGATCGTGAGCTATCTCCGGAGACGGGATCAAAATCATGCGGCAGAATCGATAAGTGTCCGATGCGAGGTGGTGATAATGGAACAAAGCTTGCACTTGAGGGAGCGACCTCTGCGTATATTTTGCGCGACAGCAATGGCAGGCGGAGCCATGTGTTTTTCATATATTATGTACAGTGTCACCCTACTCCTGTCTTTTCTCTCTATCGCTGCCCACTTTCTTTCCCCTTTCTCTCCTCTCCCCGTCTCCTTTTTAATGCGCTAGCACTTATAGTGGCCATTCGCCGCATTTAGTCGTATGTTTGTTTTGTCTGTTCGTCTAAAACCGGTTTTTTGGCAGGCTGCTCTCTTGCCCATCGCGTGGTGGGAAACCTGCCGTGACATATATATCTGTCAACCTGCCCACTTTGTCAGACTGCAGATCATCAGCTCATTTAGTCCTAAGAGGCTTGTCAAAAAGAGCAACCTGGGTCGCACCCCAACCAAAGCAATCCAAGTCCCAAGTACGAGCATCTGCCATGGAAGAGCAGTAACGCATCTTAAACTGACCGCTGCACCACTGCGCCAGGAATGGCAGGGACTCCCAAGAATCTATTAATGGAGAGAATGACAAATTCTGCGTATGTGGACATCAACCCATTATCGCTCTTTGAACAACTCCCATCCGGAAGCACTGGATCTGAACGCTGGATCCGAAGGGAAAACCGAACTGCTAGTGCACCTATTTCGCATTTGGTCTAATTACTCAAAATCGGCCATTATTGTTTTTTCCGCCAGTCGCAGCTCAGGTACTTGAGGCTTTGACGGCAAATGCCGCGGCTAGCATCATCTGTCCCTTATTTTATTTTTTTATTTTCAATAAGGCAGTTATAACCACATGCGGGGCTGAACAGCTGCGATCTCCTGGAGGTCGCAAGTAGCGTCGGGTGGAAGTTCACGCGATGAGGGAAGGTTGCTTAACTCGGCCACCTTAGGAAGTAGTCGGCACTCTCGACATTAGCAGGGGTGTAGCGCTGTGCCAGGAAACGATATCGGACTCTGTGAGCCTCTACAAAGGTTCTGGCTCCATAATTGTTACCGACGATACATGCTGGACCTGCTGTGCTCGCACACACAGGACGCGCCAGCTGTCTTTAGTGTCGTCCTTTTTTCCAACTCATAGCTGGTACAAAGACTCTCTGTGAGCTTTAATTTGAGCTCCTCCTCGGTGCAGCAGTGCAAAGCGCTAGACGTCGAAGGGAATTTAATGAAGAACGTATTCAGTTCAACTGCAATTTTATCCTGTACGAGTGCGACTAAAAGTTTATTGCTTGTTTAACAGCGCTATGCGAGTAAGAAATATATCCAAGCTCTTCGATTACTGCAGGCCAATGAATTGACGAAACTAGCTTTACTGATCTCCAACAAACTCGAGTTGTGCATGACTCCACACTGCCTGCCTGGCGACTGCCTCTCATTACGGCACTCATGACTACGAAAATGAATCAGGAGCCTAAGTTCTGTTAAGTATGTGGTGATATGAAGGTTGCGATTAGGAAATTGATTGCAGTATTTACCGCAAAACCATTGAAGCCAAAAACTCAGAGCAGCGTTTTCGACTGTGACCTGCCTTTTTTTGTAACTTAAAAGTGCCATCAGAGCCCGTACGGCGACTTCTGTAAGCATTTTCATCTCTTCCACTCCATTGATAAAACTTGCATCATGGCTTTTACCGGAATCGGCAGTGCCGTTTTATAGCGTTATTAGCAATTACTACTGGCGCTTGATTTCTCAAACACGCCTAAGAATTTGAGGTTCCCGGGGCCTTGAACTGTACAGACGAATAAGTTTATGTAAGAGTAAAAAAGGACTTAACTCTCCTCTATCGCAAATCTTTTTATCGGTAGGTTATACTGCCTCAGCCGTAGAGGGGGTTATCACTTGTTGTTGTTGTTAGCCTATCAAAAGATGGCACATACCCACACTGGGGGATCGGCCAAGAATCGGGTGGCTATTCACCTGAACGCAGTTAACAAAAAGGAAAAGCACGTGGGAGCGCAACACCGGTGAATTTTTCGTCATGAACAGAAAAGGGATGAGTGTTTTGATTTTAAAATTTTAAGAATAATAATAAAGAGAGTGATTAAATAATAATGATTTAGTCAACATGTAATAATTGATAGAAAAGAAAAGGTTGGAACACTTAGCAATGCAGTCGGTGAGATTCTATCAGGAAATTTTGAACAGCGGTGCAAACAGATCTGTGGCTGAACCCAAATGTGGTGGCGCCAAATTATAGCAAGAGCGGGCTGCTCAAACTAAGGCCAAGATGCTGCAAGGGCTCCTCCAGCAACCTTTTTCTCAGTGAGTTGAATCGGCGACAATACAGCCAAAAATGTTCAATAGATTCTGGCTCACGGCAAAATGCAAAAAGGGGAGAGAGCGCCAAACCAGACTTGTGTAAATAGAAATTTAGAGGGGGGATGCGGCAGCGTAGCCTCGTCAGTGATACTTCAAGCTGCCGAGAGCAACAAATTTTCCTGTTCCAATAATATTTAAGGTGCTCATAATCCGCCGATGTTAAAAGTGATGTGTCTTGCGTGCTTAAAAACGCACGTCGCCGAAATCTAGATGCTGTAATGGTAGGCTGTAGCCGGGATGATTGGCAACACGGCGCCGCTGAGGGAAGCCTTTGCGAGATTATCAGCAATCTCATTTACTGTCACACTGCTGTGGCCGGGAACCCATACTAAATGAACAAGGCTCAAATGCGGAGGAAGTAGGGATAAGAAAGTTGATAGAATGGGACCGTCAACCTGTGCAGCGAGGGACGAACACAAAGATAAAGAATCAGTAATTACTGCAACTGCTGTAATAGAGGAGTCTAGCTTGCGTAGAGCAAGTACAACTGCTAGAAACTCTGCTTGAAAAATAGGGGTGAAATCTGGAAGGCGCAGAGAAAAGGACCAGTCTAAATGCGAGCAAAATATTCCCACACCTGCTTTTTCATTGCATTGCGATGCATCAGTGGCTATTGCTATATCTGTTGGTAGGGTCCTCAGATGATCTTCTAGAAAACCATTTAGAATACTCGGTGGCAAAAGTTCAGCATTTTTTTGGGAATATGTCGTCGAAAACAATGTGGATAGTGGGCCCATTCCGAAGCGCAGGAAGGATATCATAAATGTTTACATCTAAAGGCTGAAGTAATCTTTGCACAAACATTACCTGAGGGGAATTGAAACGAGACCAGGGGACACCAAAAAAGGAGGTCGGCTGAGAACAGAAAATGCTTTGGGAACGGTGGAAATGGGATTCATAGATCCTGAGGTAAGTTTGCACAGTTAAAAATTGAAGTGATAAGAGAGACGGAATGCGGGCTTCAAGGTACAGCACATTGATAGCCACAAATTTTGGAAGGCCGAGGCACATGCGAAGTGCTTCCCTCTCTAAAAGGACGAGAGGGCGAAGTTTATATGTAGCCGAGCCTGAAAACAACACTGATCCAAATTCTAAAATTGGCCTGACATACATTATGTAGATCATTAATATCGCATCTCTGCGCATGCCATACCGGTGATGACATAATCTCCGTAACATGCCCACGGCACGAGCCCCTTTCGCCGCGACATGGTCAATGTGAGGTCGCCAGGTGAGTTTGTTGTCATAAATGACCCCTAGGTATTTTAGGGATTGAACCTGCGGTATTATTTTTAACTGGCAAGTGAGAGAGACCACTACAGGAGTGAATAGAGGGAAAACAAGAGTGGCGCACTTGCCAACATTTAACTTCAGGTGTAATGCGCTCAACCAGTGCTCAAGTGTATTTATATATGACTGCAACAGACCATACAGAGAATATATATCCGGCGCAGCAGCAAAACACGCAATGTCGTCCGCATAGACGTAAGTGCGTACATGGCGGTGGAGAGGAATTGAGCTTAACAGAATATTAAAGAGCACAGGAGAAAGAACAGCTCCTTGCGGTACACCTCGCGTTTGTCTATACCTCTCTGAATGAACACCATTATGGACGCATAAGAATTCCCTGTTATGAAGAAATGCAGATATCCATGCAACTATATAATCTGGAAATTGGAGAGACTGTAGCCTATGTATCAGGATGGAGTGTTCTACACTGTCGTAAGCTTTGGCGACATCTAACGTAACCAAAGCCGCGACCAGGCGTTGACGACTAAGGAGAATTCTGCTCTCAAGATCAGCATGTACATTCCATATCGAACACCGTGGCCGGAAACCGAGTTGGCACGGGCTGAGTATACTTTTGCGGTCCACAATGGCTGACACCCGAATTAGTAACAACCTTTCTATCAACTTTACCACATTTGATGTTAAAGAAATTGGCCTAATATTATCCAATTCATAGCCTCCACCCTGATTTTTAAGTAAGGGGATCACCTTGGACAGCTTCCACTCAGACGGTATCCAAGCGTGTTTGAGAGAGTAGTTTATTAGGTGCAATAAGGAGTTGGGAGACTCTTCAAATAGAATCTTGAGCATCTTTGTGGTAACACCATCAGGGCCAGGAGCAGCAGCTGGCAATCTCTGGACAACTTGTGAAAGCTCTGATAGATTTACTTGTGAGGCATTATCATTTGGTACGACTGGTGCAAACAACAATGGTAGCTTAGGTAGTAAAGACGAGAACCGCTTTTGCAGGCCTGTGGCTATTAATTCAACCGCATGGATAGCTTCTACAGGTGACATAACTAATGACTGAAAATTATGAGAGGACATGAGTTGTTTCCTAGACCGTAGAAAACCGCATAGTGCGCGTCGGTTGCCCGCCTTTGAAAGATAATCGAAGTGTTCTGAGTCATATTTTTCCTTTGCGCGAGAAACTGTGCGTTTAAAGGTGGCTGCAATAAATTTATAATCACTCCAGTTATTCGGACATTGGTTATGAAGAAGCTTTTTCCATGCTGCCTTCCTCCGCCTGTAATCTCTTGTACAGTCCGCATTCCACCAGTTAGAAGAATTCCCTTTTGTTGGCCTCACCAGGAACTCCGACTTTTTACGGCTTTCCTCAATAGCCAGACATATGCTTGCTGACTGGTGGACCTCGGCGATGTTAGACACTAGAGCAAGGGCAGAGCGCAACGCCGTCTGAAATCTGTCATAATTTACATGTGACCGCAACTGAGAAGACGCCGGAGTAACACGACATATGATATCAAAATGAATAGGTATATGATCACTTGAAGTGCCGCTATCAACTGTCGACCAATTCGTTGCGCCAATTCCAGGACTAATGAACGTGAGATCTAAAACAGATTGAGTGTGTGAGCGAAGATAAGTGGCCGATCCTGAATTTAAGCACATCAGGTTGTGATCAGAAACCCTGTCCCAAAGGCGCTTGCCGCATGAATTAGTTCTAAAACCCCAAGACACATGGTGAGAATTGAAGTCCCCAGCCACGAGAACTGGGTTTTTACAGTTTACGAGTAAAAAATCCCGAGGTCTAACATCCTGGACTCCATTGGGGAAATAACAATTTGCTATTGAAAATGGAGAGCACCCAGGAAGTACAAAGTCTATTGCCAAAATCTCACAGTCAGGAGACATTTGTTGAAAAGATACCACAGCCCTGTGCCAAAATTTTGAAGAGATTAAAGTTAGTAAACCCCCCCCCCCCCCCCGCCTCTTGACTAGCGGTCTAGGCGAAATGACCGGTAATATTTGATATGAAAACGTTTGTCGGTTGAAAGCCACGTTTCTTGCAGAATTATGACATCCGGATTAAGCTGAGTAGAAAGGCAGTGTAAATCTGTGGAAGCGGAAAGAATAGAGCGACAGTTCCACTGCAGAACTCGCAACGACGCTATGGTAGCGAAAGTCTAGCAGCAGCAACTGCCTGCTCCAAAATGGTATCCTTGGGTTTAGTGCCAAGCTGCTTCTTCTTTGATTTCGGCTGGGTGCCCTGAGAAGACAACGAATGAGACATGGGGGACCCACTGCGCTTAAGAAGCCGCGCATCAGGCTCCACCATCTCGGAATCAAACATTATATCAACATCCCTCGAGGTACCCGAGGTAGGTACAGCGGAAGTGACAGAAGTTTGTCCCTGGGGTTGTGATGCTACTGGAATTTGAGACCGGATAAGAGGAGAGGGAATTGTTGTCGAAAGAGGTGCCAAACTAGCCTGCACGGCATGTGTAATCTGAGTCGCTAGAACATTTGTAAAGCACTCCGACACACTTGCGACAATCTTTTCTACCATTTTAGACATCGAAGCCTCCACAGCAGACGCAATTGCCTGGGACAGCGTTGATTCTAACATGACACCTTGCCGAGCGGTCACACCGGCATAACCATGGGCACGTTCTTTGACCTCTGAAATAGCGTCACGGCGCGAACAGAACGGAGTACTTACGGCTTGCAATGAAAACATCCCTCTTCATAAACTGCGAAAATGTAACAATTACTATGATTATAACCAAAGTTTCAATTTGGTCTATTTGGTAAACACACGACCTCCGCTGTAGCGTTTAAAGCCTTCTGCCCTTACTAACAGCATCAAGTTACTATGAAATGCAGTGGGAACATGTCTCCGTTATCGACATTAAGCATTCCGCATATATAGTGATCGAAATCTGCTCAGAGACTTGCTGATTATCCTTCCCCTAAGGGGTGACGATAGAAGGGAACTTACTCCCTTTTTACTTCTATATACCGTTATTCGTGTTTAGAGTGTGCCATGTAATCAGTCCGAAAGAGGCCTGAGACCACAAACGCCATTTATATCCCGATCGGTAGTGACGGCAGCGACAGGATACGGAGCAGCGTATACAGTAGTCCTCGAAAGAGTGTCAGAAGGCGTAAGAGAGCAAGGCTTTACAGTTCAGTGAGAAATTACTTGGAATCTCGGTATGACCTGCAAGTGTTATAGCTGGAGTAGAGGAGGGCTGTAAATAGAGTTAACCGCGCAGAAATCAACACCGTTTCGTGTAGTTTCGAGTCGCGATTGTTACACGCAATAGCCGCAGCACATCTTCAACTGCAAATATCTGTGAAATCAGCATAACTTCAGCGGATATTTTCTGACCCCGGTAAGCAACAGATTTTCGTTCTTTTACGTGCCTCCCGACTTCGAGAAGTAGATTACCGTAATTCCAAAGAAAAAAAAACGGTAGAAATACTACATTCTATCTTAAACACTGTAACTGCAAGCGTTCCCTATCGTCAATTTCTGGTTATGGAAAAAAAAGGTGATATAGATATGACTTCCGCGAATGGAACTGGTGACAGATGTGTGAAAGCTGGCTCTCGCAATGTTTTATGCTACGATGTGCGACCTCTTTGAATATAGCGCTCCAACGTGTCTGCAATACGCACTAGATGACCAGCTTTCCTTAAAGGGCGAAAAGCACACAACAGTTACTGGATCACATATATTTTGCTTCATGCGGGGCATTAAAACACCAATTCTATAAAAATACTGTCCTAGTGCACATTCTATTATTACCGTGTTTGTTCGCGTGTTCACAGATATTGCGATCGTGAAAAGAGAGAAGAAAACGTTAATTTTGTGGCCCTGGTCCGGGTCGCCTTGTCAAGTCGAAGAGTCGGAGCCAGTATAGTTCAATGCCTGCGCGATACGGGCAGCGAACAGTGAATACAGTACCGGGCAGAGTGAAATAGGTAAGCTTTCCCTGCCTTGTTAAGCCCCTACTGTGTGCAGCGGTTCTGCTCGAACTCACCTTCAAGCAACCTCCCGGATCGACAGCGGCATCATCCGGAATGTAGTACTTAAGAAGCCAGTTCAGCTCCTACCGCATAAGTGGACACGGGAACAGCTCTTTCGACCAGACGCTAAAACTTTTCCCCTTTCCAGTGCAGAAGCATACAAAGCTTCCTTTGCATGAAAGTAGGAGTAATGACGTATGCTTGGTGCTGTTCGTTCCCGTGTCTACGGGTATTGAACGAAGTTTTTGCGAATGTTTTTCTATGGCCCTCTTGTTGTTATGCGGCGGTGACATCGAGAGCAACGCCGGGCCCCCAACCCTGCACTCTGATTCGCTTCTTGACATGGAGTCTTTGCCCTCTGATTTCGCGGATCAAATGAAAGTTATTTTTTGTGGCTTAAACATGTTCATACATGGTCTGTGCAAAGCTCTAAAACTCAGACAGAACTTGCAGCCCATGTTAAAGCTATTAAAACAGGAAAAAAGAACATCGAAACCAAAATCACGGCTATACAGAATTGTCTAGAAGTACCAGAAGAAAATTACAAAAAGCTAGAAGAAGTCAGTTATGAAGTTTCCAGAATACAAACCCAAATTGGAGTACTTTCTGAGATAGTCAGCACTTTGTAAACACGAACAAACGATAATGGCGACCGGTCTCGACGTAACAACATAATATGCTACGGCATTTAAGATTCTGATGAGACATGGCAAGAGACAGAAGGGAAACTAACTCCTGCTCTTAACAAATGTCTTAACTGATCCCCTTCTTCCTGATGCATTTGTACGAGCGCATTGCATCGGTAATAGGTAAATTTTTAAATGGGAAAACAAAAGACGCCATTCTCGCTACACGCAACAGTCTGAAGGGTAGTTAAATCACCCTGACTGAAGACTTTTAGCAGCAATACGAGTCGCTCATAGAAAACTTCTTGAATATGCTAAAAGTTAACACGATGCCACAAAACAGAAATTGCGCTACAATAAGTTGCATATTATCGACAGCTGCTACATGTACGACTCGGCCACGGACGCTGTCGTGAACATTGCGACACGCAGGGCAGGCTCTTGATCCCCCGCAGGCGATTGCGAACACAGCACATCTTAGGCACACGTGAGCGTAGTGGTCAGGCATCCAAAGCCTCTGTGTCACTTCTTTTCACTAACATCAGAAGTGTTCTTAACAACAATAACTCGTTATCATCAGCTATTGACACGTGTTGTGCAAAAGTTATTGCTCTAACAGAAACCTGGCGAACCTCGCATGTCCGTGGTTCTGGTATCTTTCTTTACTCTCATCGTTTTGCATTCTTTCGTTGTGATCGTGGAATACAGAGAAGTACAGGAGTGCTGCTGGCGATTTCAACCGTTATGACCTAATCATGTGCGCATGTTCAGACTGACTTAGAAATAGTATGGGCCGCAATAACGCTTAATCACAAAATAGCCATAATAGGAGTCTGCTATTGCCAACCATCTTCCACCCCCACCTTCTGCAAAGAACTTCACGATGTCATCATTTCTTTCACTACACATTTTCTCGTATCTCCGATATTTATACTAGGTGAGTTTAATTCCTCCAGCACCACTTGGAGCTCATTCCCAATTTGTCGCCATTCTCACCTCTAGCTAGTGAATTTTTGGATGTGTGCTCAGTTTTATCTTTACAGCAAATGTGCACACAAGCGACAAGACTAATAGCTAATGTTGCCAATACACTAGAATTAATCCTTACTAGTCGACTCGATATTTATTTTATTTATTCATACTGTTAACCCTCTGCATGAGGGTCATTACAGGGAGGGAAACATATATAGACACAAGTGCAATTCTCTTCGCTAAAAAAAAAAAGAAACACTCAAATGCACAGAATTACAGATTTGCACAGCAATCTTCCAGGAACGCGTTCACACCTATCATAAATTTTTCTACATCTGTTTGGTCCACAACGTCACTTGGAAGTTGATTCCAAATTTCTACAGCATCGGGAAAAAAGGAGTAGCGATAGACATCAGTACGTGTAATAATAGGTTGTAATACCTTACTGTGATTTTTCCGAGGGCAACGCTTCAGGGGAGGTGTAACATAGTGATGTTTATTAACTTTGACTTTATCATTCATTATCAGAAAAAAAAGTTTCAATTTCTGCTTTGTTCTTCTTACTTCTAGTGATTCTAACTGACACTCTTTTAGCATTGCTGTGACTGAATCAGTGCGGCGGTATTTAGAGCATATAAAACGTGCTGACATCCTTTGCAATCTTTCCAGTTGCCGTTTTAAACCCTTTTGATGAGGACTCCACACTGCACTTGCGTACTCTATGATTGGCCGCACGAACGTCTTGTACGCAATCAATTTAATTTCTCTAGTCGCATTCGGCAACTTCCTCCTCAGGAAACAGATCTTCTGGTAGGCTTTTAAATAGACATTTTCAATATGGGTGCGCCAGTCAAGATTATTTGTTAATGTCACTCCCAAGTACTTGAGACACTTTACTTGATCTAAGGAATTTTCACCGATATTGTATCGAAACATCATAACATTCTGCTTCCTTGTTACTTGCATGTAATTAGATTTTTTGTAGTTTATTTCCATACCCCATTTCAGGCACCACGAGTTTAACGACTGAAGACACCTATTTATGTTCATCTGATCTGCCGGGGAAGCCACAGGAGAGTAAATCAAACAATCATCGGCAAAAAGTTTCATTCTGACAGGCGATTCGACGATAGCAGAAATATCATTTATATACAATAAAAACAAAAGCGGACCTAAAACGGAGCCCTGTGGCACCCCCGACAGAACTTCACGCCTATCCGATACTGCACTTTCTATTTTGACGACTTGACAGCGGTTACTTAGATAGGCCTGAATCCACAGTACTATATTTTCAGCGATTCCTAATCTGCGTAGTTTAAAAAGAAGCTTATGATGCGGAACTTTATCGAAAGCCTTCGAGAAGTCTACACAGACCACATCTACCTGCTGACGTTCATCTATAGCCTTGCAAAAGTCGTTCACTGTTTCAATTAACTGCGTTACTGTCGAAAGGCCGGTCCGAAAACCATGCTGAAATGGACACAATAGGTCATTTATTTCCAAAAAATGAAGGATGTGTTTAGCTATTATGTGTTCAAAAACCTTGCAACATACGGAAGTGAGTGAAATTGGCCTGTAGTTTTTTACAAGAAGTCGATTACCGCCTTTAAATACCGGAACTACTATTGCGCTGCGCCAGTCACGAGGTAAAGAATGATCCCGCAATGACTTTTCAAATAAAATTTGCAAATAATATGATAACCACTCAGCATACCGTTTAAGGAATTCCGTCGGTATTTCATCGGGACCGCTCGATTTCTTCGGGTCCAGAGACAGCAGCTGCTCACAGATGCCCTCCCTATTGATGCGAATCTCGTGCATTGAGTATGGCAACGGGTAAATTATTGTATGATCACTCTCAATATCATTGTCATCCCTACTAAAGACCGACTGGAAGAAATCATTAAACAGATTTGCAATATCGTTTTTATCAGTCACCTCATCGTCCCCATCCATTACCTGTGTGATTGCGTTCTTTTTCGCTGAAAAATATCGCCAGAACTTTTGTGGTGAGCTTGTGAGAAAATTAGTCAGTGTTGTATTGAAGTAAGTTTTTTTCGAATCTAATAACACTGTTTTCAGCTTCTCTTTGATGTTTGAAAGTTCTGTCGCTCTATTTTTTTGCTTTCACAGCCTTTTTCAGCCAGTTTCACCTATAACTTATCTGCTTGGTTTTAGCGATCACGCTCTTCTTAATGTTTCCTTTGGGTTAACTGGCCCTGAATCTAACAAAAAGGTAACGGTGATATGCGATTATAAGCGAGGCAATTTTCATGCAATAAACACTGAACTCTCTTTTTTTATTTACATTTTCATGATGGATTCCACAATCATGCTGTGCAATCTAACTGGAACACGTTTTCGTCCAAAGTAATCCATCTTACTGAATGGTTCATTCGTCAACGAACCATCATCACACACAGTAATGCTCCCTGGTATAGCAATCATATCAAGCGCTTATCCAATAAAAAGAAGCGTCATTATGGTATCGCTAAGCTTTCCCCCATTAGAAAACGTTGGGCTTCGTACTCGGCTGCATCCAAGGCATACGTGCAGGCAATTAAAGACGCAAAGAAACACTAATTCTGAGATTCTTCCGTATATGCTCACAACAAATATTAGAAAATTTTGGTGCGTCATTAATCCCACGACTGATGAAAATATCATCCTCACCGACTCCTCTGGTGACCCTATTCCTTCAGCCCTTGTTGCCTCAATTCTTAACCATTTATTTGCTGAGAACTATTCTGTCATATCTGCTGCAGACATGCCTACAACTCATAATCACCACTACGCAACTATGTCTCCACTATGATTTGACAATTTTCGTGTCATTAAACTTATTGATAACTTCAATCTTCTTTCCGCTCCAGCTTTTCATCTCTTCAATGCTAAGTTTTTGAAAAACACTTCACCCTATGTTTCAATTAATCTAACAAAAATGTTCCAACAATCTTATGACCAATCTATCCTACCGAAAGAGTTAAAAATTGAGAAGATAATTTCAGTCTACAAATTGGATAGCAGAACAACTTCCCTCAATTATCGTCCCATCTCTCTAACTAGCACATGTTGCAGAATGTTTGAACATATATTATTTGCAAATCTTGTTAACTTTCTTGAATCAAACGCTTTGTTCCCGTTGGCAAAACACGGTTTTCAAAAATTTCAAACATGCGAAACTCAACTAATACGTTCGCCCATGCATTACGCCGTATCTTTGACCAATCATCACTAGCTGGCTGTATATTCCTAGATTTAAGTAAAGCTTTCGATAAGGCACGTCACATACTCCTATCATTGAGAATAAATAACCTTAATATTGATCCTAATCTAGTGGAATGAATTGAGTGTTTTCTCCTTAATCACTCACAGTTTGTTACCGCTAATGGTTTTACTTCCGGTTTTACTGGTCCTTTCAGGCTTACCTCAAGGCTGAGTCCTTAGGTCTCTTTTGCTCTTACTCTACGTAAATGATCTTCCGTCTCTTGTTAACTCTCATATCCTTCTTTTTGGGGATGATTGCGTTATTTTTGGAGAAATAACCAATACTATAGACAGCTATCTACTTCAGTGTGACCTTACCACTGTAGCTAATTTGTGCAAGAAATGGTCAATGGAACTAAATATTAACAAATCTAATGTCATGCGTGTTTCAAGAAAACCTATCCCCACGCTTACGTAATACGTTGAAAACATTTCTTTAATGTCTGTAAAATCATATAAATACCTTAGTGTTCACATCACTGATAACCTAAGCTCGTCTCTTCACATCAACAATGCTAATTTCATGCAAGGCTAAATACGTCGCAATTTTTTCAACCTCCCTTTTCTTTGATACTTTTGCTATAAAAAACACTAATTCGCTCTCAACTAGAGTATGCAACATCAGTCTAGCATCCTATTTACGACATTTATATTAGTGCTCATGATATGGTTCAAAATAATTCTGTGCGTTTCATACTCACTGATTACAACCGCACTGCAAGCAGAACTACAATGATATCTAGTCTTTCACTGCCATGGTTGTCACTTCGTCGCAAAGAGTCTCGTATCGCTTTGTTTCACAAACTGTACCATCACCCCATACTGCGCGGTCGCCATATCCCACAGCCATTTTATGTATCCCATCGTACCGATCATCCTCATAAAGCCGGTTTTGATTCTTGTAATACCAAATATTTTTCTCATTCATTCTGCCGCGTACCTCACGCGACTAGACTCTCCTTCCCGCAGATATTAACGCGACAGCAATAAGGGCCCCGTGTCTCAGAAAAGCCGGTGTCGTCGGCGTCGGCGGCGTTGGCCGTGAGCGAAAAATCCCTCCCCTCCCTCCTCCTCATCCTTGCAACGTATGCCACTGACCTACCGCCCCACAACAGAGAGCGGGCGACGACAGCGCCTCCCGCTCGTCTCGTTCGCGCGCAGTGGGGCGCAGTGGGGCACGCAGGAATCACGAGGTGAGTGGCGAACAACGCTCCGCACATCCAAAGCGCGTTAGCGACGAAGCTTGCGGCTTGCTGCCCGTTCGTTTGGCGCGGAAGCTATGCTGGCGTTAGTGGCATCGGGTTTGTCGGTAACGATGTGCCGGCGAACTACGACTGCAACTTTAGTCGCAGCGCTTCTACGTCGTTTGCCGCTCCGCGCGTCCATTTCAGCGTACCTAGCAGAGCGATTTGTCTAACGAGCAAAGCGTCGCGCCGAATGGACGATGGCGTTCCGCGGACTCCCTGGCAATGCTGAAACACGCTGTCGCGTTCCACTGTTAAAGGCGAAGTTTAGGCGTCCTCCAATTATTGCCGACCTTAATAATTACGAGATGTTCCGCAAAGCTATAGCAAGCATTGCATACTGAGGTGATATTTAAATTCGTCTGTAGGCTGAATTTTTTCTAGTTTTGTTCTTTTTTCCCACTCACTTTCTGTAATGCCTTTGACCATGAGGGGTACATTATATATATATATATATATATATATATATATATATATATATATATATATATATATATATATATATATATATATATATATATATATATATATATATATAAAACATTTAGGAGCACTTAATGTGGACTATGAATTTGGGCGCAAAGTTACAAATAAGGCTGAGTAGTGCTTCATGCCAACATTTGATTCAGTGCTTAGTAGTAACAGTAGAGGCAAGAAACGGCACATCTTCAATGCCACCAGGCAAAGCGCTTTTCCTGATGATCTTTTTCTTACGATGTCTTTCATATTTACTTTCTTGCCAAACACAAGTCACACAATTCCTGCCCATATATATCAAAAGACGGCCTCAAGCGGGGAACGTTTTCCATACCTTCCATGCACACCGTGAAAAGCTTTTTCGCTGCGGCTCTCACACTCATCTTTCCATTGCTATCACTGTTTCCTAGGCCCTCTGTGCCTTCGCTATTTCTGGTATTGTCCTTAAGAATAGCTGCAAAGGAAAAATTATTACACATACATTTCAGGTAACAAAATCACGCAAACGGGGTTCGTTTGAAAAACATTTTGCAGGAGCGTTAAATTTTGCCTACGTTATGAAATGGTGTAGTTTCTTCAGGGCAGAACTTGTTTATCGGGAAAACCAACACATCGCAAGAACAGTAGTATGAAGGAGCTTTGGTGGAAAACTTCAATATTTTATCCTTCCATATTCAATTGGCTAAACACTAGCCATACACACAAAGTTTGTACAAAAGCCTGGTCTCTAACACAGCGAGTTTCCAACAGTAATTAGAACTGCGCAACCGAAACCTGTGTACAATAACAACTAGGAACCAGTGTGTATAACATAGAGTGTCTAAATCTGTGGCTTAATTCATGTCTGCACATGTATCTTATAGTAAGGCTGGTTTAACATCTGAGATTCTTGCTTTGATGAATAAATTTCAGATGAAACAATAGTGATAATATAAATGATTAGCTCTGAATGTTTAGAATTGTGTTGAATATCATCAGAAAATGTGACGTCGTTCATAGTAAACGGCTATAATGCAGTTCTAGTGATTTCCGCAATGTTCTAAGCTTTAAGCGTATTTCGCTTAGCGAGGAGTGCCGATGCTACAGGAAGCATCGCTCACCAGTTAGTTTGGAATATTATGAAGCAAAATTTCTACTCGAATGTTGCTAATATCAGCGCGTAAAGCGTTGAAAACTTCCTATACACCTACTGCGTATCACTAAAATGCTTTAGCGCATTTTGGAAGCTTCAGGTCAATTTTTGCATTTTAACTAAATTAGGCGTTACAGACACCGTTAACAGACGATGATGATTAATGTTATTTATCGACGCAAGGGCATATGAGGCCAAAGAGCATCACAGACTGGCTTTTCAAGATTTCTGGATGAGACAGAAGTTTGTGTAAGTGATGGATAATATATTACTATGAGTGACATTGAGTGCACGTAGCATAAACTTCTGGATTCGTGTAAAACTCTTCACTTCAAAGAGACTGATTGTTAATAAAAAAAAACAATTTCTTCAGAAATCTGAGCGCATGGGCGCTTCAGGAAAACAGGCTTTCTGGTCACTTTCACGTCGATATTACAGTCACTGAGGACATGCAGCACAGTATAGCCGTTATGCTCACATTTATCACATAGATATAAGCAGATCCTATATGCCTATCTACAACCTTGGCAAAACCACTTAAAAAAACCATTTCAAGCTCTTCCTTCAAGTCATCCACATAGAGCTTAATATCATGTAGTTTGCTGTTTGTTTCTTTAGTCCATTGTATCTCACATTTGAGTTACTCTGTGTTTAACGCGATATCTATATTCTCGGTACGGAGTGTAAGTAATGCTCATAGGTCCCACATTCACGAACACAGATGCTGCCATGTTTTCAGCGTTATTTCTATGTATTCTGTAGTGGCTGGACACAACAGAAGGTTATTTGCAGACGTCTATTCAACGACTACACGATATGCTGTAACAACGTACTACTGCAAGTCCAGAGTTTTTGGACAACAATTCTAAATGTGTGGCAGATTTTAAATATTGTAAGGTTCTGTTAACGCAAAACTTAGGTAATGGTTTACTTCAGACGCGTAGCCAAAAATTTCTTTTAAAGTTTGTCCATCACTTGAATTGAGTGGTTTAGACTGCCATAAAAACCAATGGGCAACGTTTTTCACATTACCAACCACATTAAGAGCAAAATGACGCAAGCCTGCCGAGGAGACATTTGAGGATTCATTGATTCTTGCAGTGAAATCTTACGAGATATAAAAAAAACTGCGTTCGTAAAGAACTTCCTATTAAAAAACGCACTTTTGCGGATTTTCTGATTATGGTTCGTCATAGAGTTGATGCGAAGGGGACCCCAAGAGGGCACAACAAGCTTACATGCAATTGATTTATTCATTTATCAAACACATTTATTTGGGGTCGCTTAATGCTTTGTAAGTGTGCATGAATTCTGAAATGTAAAGACGTCGTCAACGTTAAACCAACGATATAAAACTTTGTTAAAAATTCGTGCTTATTCAAGCGTCCTCTCATAGTGCCAGCAAACCTTTGGATTGCCTTTGGGAGGGACCAGTCTTCGAGACCGGAGGGCACGTCTGGCGGTCTGTGTCGAAGGGGCACGTAACATGTTTCGGGGCAATCCGATAACTTGTGCGTGGCAATGGATTACATTGTTTGCAAGCTTTTGAAAGCAGCTGCTTGGGTGGTGAATACGTGTGTCTTCATTTATCTGAACCTGATTGGTTGCGTTGAAGTTATGTCAGAAATATTAAAAGGAACAATTCCAAAAAGCTCCTCTTAGTTTGATGGATTTCTCCAGAATTTCGCATTCTCAACAGGCCATCTACGAGATCAAATTTTGAACCGCGCATTAGTGAACACCCTTTGTAAATTTCGCGGGAGCTAGGGTGGTGTACGATCTGTGAGCGGATGTAGTGTAGAATGCCGCATCTTATTGTGTTCTTTTGCCCAAACGAGTTACCTTATTTAGAGGCCCGATTGATTCTTCATTTGTTCTCGACAATACGCATATAGTATTTGCCTCTCTGGTGCTTCTTGACAATGGACACGTATGAAATGTCTGCACTAACCGCATAAAAATTCTGAAGTTCATATTTTTGCGGGGAAAATTATATTTACAGTTATTTACAAGGAAACACATATCGGCAGCCAGGATAACTGCGAGGAGAGCCGAGCAGACCAAGTGAGATATATTCGTCGTCTTCGTCCGTCTTCGACTCGCGGCACACTGCATCTCTTCGTCGTCGTTGTCAGCTCGCTGCAATATTTTTGCTTCCTTTGCAGATACACTCGGACAGTTTCTGTTTGAAGAAAGCCAGCTTCGCTTAAATGGACACGGGACAAAACCTTAAGTCGACCTGTATTGTTTGACAGCCGCGTTGTAACTACAATGATGCCGTATTCAATTAAGACAGACATTTTTACATGCTAGAAGAGGCTGAACAATAAAGTAAAGATGCTGCCAATTCCAGTCGGTATTGAATTCTGATTTCCGATTTAGAGTGGTGTTCACTTCAAAATGGTGGCCACGGAGTTCTTTTCCATGTGGGCGTCTGGAGGTTCAATACAGTGGCGGGGAAATGTTCTGGTGTGACTTCCTCAGTGATAAACACATTTTTTTCAGCCGTACAAACACGAAAATAGCCAGACAGAGCCATAGAATTTCTTTGTGCTTATAATAAAAATGACAGCGTTTTCCGTCTCGGTGTCTTGTTTTGCTTGCGCCTAAACTGCAAACGTGCCCAATCAGAACAGTACTTCTTGGGGTAGCTTAGTTGTTTTTAATCTGGAAATATTTTCTGTTTCTTGGTTTTTCTTTTGAGAGGTGAGCATATCCTGAGAAGTTTTGACACTGCACCTTTTTTTCTCTAGAGTATAGGATATCCGTCCTTAAACACCTTGATTTTTCCCTGCGCTTGCCATTACATTTTAATCCACTGTGGATCATTACCGCGCAGAACACGCACATTCTGACAGACGCCCACGCCAAACCACACGCGGAGGATGTGTAAGTGACCCCATCCAAGAGATAAAGAAGAACTAATTTTCATGAAACGTGCGATCGAAGTTGATTTGTACGAAATTTGAAAATAGCCTGAAACCACTAACCCCCTTTTCAAGAGAAAATAGAAAACTCCAAACTTGAAAAATTTTCGCGCTTTCTGAAACACCAACAGAAATAGCACAATATTTTGAGAGTAGCTATATAGAGAACAAGGGCTGTCCAAGCGGCGCAGTGATTGTACCGCTGCGCGACCAAAAAGCATGTGGCCTCTCGCAACGCGGAGAGTAGGTGACAGCGTTATGTGTTTGCATAAGTATCTTGCTGTATTTTATAAGGCGGCTTTTCTTTGTACCCCTTTTCGGGTAGTTTGTACGCGTGACTCGTGCGGCGTTTGTCGGCTTTTCCTTTTTGGCGTCAGCGATGCGTCTGGCTTCCTGTCCATGCTCAAGTGCGACAGCAGGAAGCAGTCGTCGGCCATTAGTCGACTTTTTCTGTCGTGTTTTTCAGTAACTGTCTGACATATCTCGGTGGACACCCGAACCGCACCGTAAGGGAAGGGATAATGGAGGGAGTAAAAGAAGGGAAGGCAAAATTAAGTGCCGTAATAGAGGGCTGTTAATGGTTGATCGCGAGAGGTTTGTCACCCCCAATGAACGCGGCGGCTTGCTGCTGCAGTGACGCGTGTCTGCCACAAGGTTGTCAGCGCTAATGCATGCAGCCCATATATCTCTATCACACCATCGCCACCTACCTCACAGCGCGATTCAGGCGTCTACTGACCCAGCGAGCTAGTTATGTACATTCCTTTCCTCAAAATCATTGTAGTCTAGAGAACGTTGTCAACGCCAACGCCAATGAACACAATGAACGCCGACGGCCTATAGAAACAGAGGCGAGCGCTCAGTTTCGGACGAGAACCATCATATTGTCACGGACGCCGGTAGGACGTTCAATCCCTGGCAGAACAGTACCTGGCGAGCACACTGCGCAGAGCGTAGCCGGCAGGGCCTAGCACCGAGCAGAAGAGGACGAAGTCCGGCGCGCGACAAAGGTCGAAGACAGACCGCACGGGGGAGCCGGTAGCGTGATGGCTAAACTAAGTGCGGCAATATTCAGCATGGTATGACCGGAGTTCTCGGGTTCGAACCTGACTGCGGCGGCCGCGTTTCGATGGAGGCGAAACCCAGAAGGCTCCCGTGTGCTGTGCGATGTCAGTGCACGTTAAAGATCCCCGGGTGGTGGAAATTATTCCGGAGCCCTCGAGTATAGCACCTCTTTCTTCCTTTCGTTTTCAACTCCCTCCTTTATCTGATTCTTAGGGCGCGGTTCGGGTGTCCACCGATATAGCTTGGACAGTTACTGCGTCATTTCCTTTCCTCAAAAACAAGTTTGAATTTATGTTCTCTCCGTTTCCGCGATGGCGACGGCTGAGTGACGTCAAGCTGTCACGTGGTTTCTCGTTCGTTCAAGGTCAAATGTGCGCACACGGCGCATACGAGGCACACGAAGCACACGGCCAAGAAGCTACGGAGGGGAGTAGCAAAGCTTTCTTTTCAAAATAACAGGTAGGCTTCTGTAATAAAGGCGATGGAAGTGGGTAGGTGGTTCATTTCCTTAGATGTCCTGCGTATTAGAGATGCAAAATGCAGAATGTGCTGCGACTGCTGGGCACGTGAGCCTTGAACTGTTGGTCGCATTGTAACGAGATAATGGTGGCGGCACAACTAGAGAATCTCTGAGGAGAACGTAAGAGTTTTCTGAAAACGATAAGTACGGGCAATTGTAGGACGAATTGAAAGATACGGAAAATTTACATTCGACTTCATTTTAGTTGCACTTGCAGTTCTATGATAGTTAGAAAAATGCAACGAACTGCTCTGTTTTGGAAGGATTCAATCTTTCCAATTAGCGAGTTAGGGTGAGGGTCCTATACTGATGACGCATATTCTTATTTTGCCCTGACTAGGTCTTTGTAGAGTTGAAATCTTTACTATTTTCAGTATTCTTAGACTTTTACTATTTTTTATTATAGAAATGATCACCTGTACAGCACGAGTAACGTTCAGGTTGCGTCATTTGCGGATATGCCACAACCTTTTTTGTCACAGGTACTCCCGAGGCCGACGTTGAACGCGAAACAAGCGATGCCTTTAGTCAACTGCACTCACGGGCAGAAGTAAACTCGCTGAGCACATATCCGTCAAAAACACAAATTCTGTAGGTACCTTCTAAGGGAAATAAAATGTCTAGACCTCTCAAAATAGCCTTAAATAGGCAACCAATAGAGCTGTTAACTTCTATAAAAACACTGGGAGTGCTCTTTTCAGACAACCTAACTTCAAATGCGTATATAGAACACATTGGTTTGAAAGTTTCTTCCCCTCTAGGTATACTTCCTCACTTTAGAAATATTTTGTAGCGATAGCTACATTACGCTAGCATTTCGAGCCTTCAGCGTGGCGGCGTTGCCACGGCGCCACGTGGCAGGTCACACGGCCGGTCACGAGATTGGTCACGTGGTTGGTCACGTGATGCGGAGCAGGTGCCGGCGGCGCGGCGCACTAGCGAAACCGAGGTGGGGGGGGGGGGGGGAGTGGAGAGGGGACGAAGATGAAGAAGGACCGGCCAGCGAAACGGAGGGGCTAAAGACCGACTTTGCAGTTCGACTGAGCGAGTTACACTCAGACAGCTGTTGCTATTAATGTCACTCCAGGTTTAACCAGAGCTAAATCACAGCCATTTTTTCCAGTAAGGGTAAAGAGGTTGCTCTACAAGACGTTAGTACTAACTCATCTCCAATGCTTCAGCTTGGTTTTTGGAACAACAGGGGTAACAAATCTTCATAGAATCCATTTACTGCAGAAAAAAGCTGCCTGGACCATAGCGAATGTGCCATTCATTTTCTCCACAAGAAATATTTTTATAAAGTATGGTATACTACCAATGTACTCATTTCACTTTTGCAAGCTTTTATTATGCTATAAATACTCTTCAAAAGAACGTGATAATCCCTTCATGGTACTTGGACCACTGAGAGAAAACAGCAGCTGCCGTAAGACGAGACACAAAGATATTTGGATCGCTCCAAAACCAAAGACTTACTCTATGAACCAGTCTTTAAGTTACAACCTTCCCGTCTTGCTAAACAAATTAGGCCATGACAATTTGATATTACCAGCAATCCAAAACACAACATCCGTGACTACTTGCATGAAAGTTTCTGTCATATGAATTTCTTTGTTCATTGTGTGTGACATCTGTACAGTATTTTCTAGTTATTTGTAAACATTTGCTTTCAGTGCATATGTGTATGGCGATTTCTCGCATGTATTTTCGCGCTTAGCGTAAGTGTGGAACTGTATGGCCTACCCATGACATTCTGAACTGATGTGAATGATGTGACCCTCGCCTTTATTCTTTACTGCCACTATCTCAAGGAGCCGCAACCTTCAGTCAAGCTGTTATCACAGCTTTTGTTCCTACTCATGCTTCTTAAGAAAGGAAAATAAACTTGAACTTGAAATTACAGGTTAGTGGGCGCCATATAGAAATTGCGTCGCAAGTAACCGAGTGTGCGATTAGCGTTGCTTTTTGCGTGATCCAAATGAGTTTGCCAAGAAAGGTTACTATAAATATGCACACCAAGCTATTTGTAACAAGAAACTTGGGTTAATAGAGTATCATTAAGCAAATAATCACAAAAACATCATTAGAAGTATGACAGGCAAATCTCATGAATTTGCATTTAGTGATGTTAAGCTTCATTAGCCAAATGCCACCACAAAAATAAATCTGTTAGGGTCAGACAGGAGGGTAAGGTCGTCTATGGGACCTATGATCAGACGGCAAATAACGCAGTCATCAGGATAAAGTTTTATAGCAGAAAATATGCTATTCCGTAAATCGTTAATATAGATACGAAAAACCAACGAGCCTAGCACTGATCCGTGAGGAACACCAGAGGCTAAAGCGTAAGGATGTGAGCTATGGCCGTTAGCGGTTACAAATTCTGTGCCGTTAGATAAGAAGCCTTCAATCCACTTTAAAATATTAGGGCCCAGGTAAAGCTTACTTAGTTTCTAAACTAGTAGTCTGTAGGAAATACTGTCAAATGCTTTGGCGAAATCAATGAATATGCAGTCGATAAGGAATGAAGAATCAAAAGCTGAAAACAAGTCCTTTGTGAAGGTTAAGAGCTGAGTTTCACATGAATAGTGCTTTCGAAAACCAGGTTCTTGGAAACTTAAAAGGAAGTTAGCTTCAAGGAAAGCTCTGATATGTGTGTAATTAACGTGCTCTAGTAGTTCTCAACGGAATCTTGTTAATGAAATCGGTCTATGACTGTTAGGGGAATGAGCGTCACGTATTAATCCATCACGTAATTAAAGCGAGAAGACGTGCGAAAGCCTGTGTTTATCCTGGTTGGCTCACGATTTTGCTTCTTGGGGCCATTGGCACGTCTGGTGACGGTATTAGATTAGGTGCGGGTTTCCCAGCACTTATTTTTTTATGTGTACTTTTAATTTTTCTTTTTGTAACCATGTACCCACACTGCAAAAATTCTTGGTGGGTTTGCAGTATTCATAAATAAGAATAATATTAATAATAATAATAATAATAATAATAATAATAATAATAATAATAATAATAATAATCAAGATAAGCTGCGATCGAGGTTAATCTGATGTGATTTGTTCGGATGTTGATGACCACAATGTGCAAAGCACAGCCGGACAGTATGTTGCAGTTTAACACTAGGCTTGATGGCTGCGGCGATAGCATAGTGCTCTGCAGCAGCGGCTAGTGAAGCTGATCTGTTCAAAACCCGGCGGGTTCCAAACTCGCTTGCGGCAATATTTTATTTACACATTTTTTAGGTTGCACTTTAGCGATGAAACGGCTTTTGCAGCTTTGGCAGCGAAGTAGAGCTATCGCTCTAAACTAATTGTCACGGACTCAATGCGTCTAGTGTGCGGGCATATCAAACATTCATAAAGACGCGAGAGACGGCAAACGAAAACAGAAAACAGCAAAATACAGGAGGTCACAGTCACGCACACACAGTACAGATTCCCTCGAAGGGCCTAACGCCTATATAACACAGGTCACAGCTTGGTGCTGATCGGCGGCACGGCTAAAGGACTTGGCGTTTTTCCTGGGGTGCCTTCAGCCTCGTTGATTGCTCCGGTGAACTAGCGGCGGTGCGGAAGCTTTTCGATGGTTTTTCAGTTAGACAGCGACGATTTCGCTTCGCACTGAAGGCGTGGCCTGGCTGACTCCTCGGGCTGTGAGTACGTGCGCGGGCAGCCCGGCGCAGTTCGGGCGCCTGCGCTGTTCCGCACGAAATCGAACGCTGTCTGTCCGCACGCATGCGCTCGCTTGTTTCAGAAGCACACCCTTTACTTGTTTACCTCCTGCTTCTATTTTCCGTGCCCACGGCCATGGCGGTTCTTTGCATTGCGCACATGGTTCCCGGGTAACTCTTCACAAGCATGTCAGGAAGAAGACCTCGCATATAATGAAACCGTCAGCAGCAAACCGATATTCATTTATGTGTGTTGGGCACCGGTTCCAGAAACGCCAACTCTCCTCATGACATTCAGATTGAGGCTATCCTTGCGCAGTCATAACCAGTTACAATATGACGCGCACTTGTAAGATTTCTCTTGGCTCAAGTTAGGGTTCTTCTCTAAAACTATACCTCTGTTCAGAATTTAGAGCCACTCAATCTTTTCACGAAAGTAAAAAATGCCCACCGACACCGCCACTCACGCTCAGACCATTCTCACGAAGGAAATGTCTCACATCGCTCTGCGTAGCGGCGTAATATGTTGTAGATGGAAGGAGGGACGTATGTTAGGCCAGTATTGCAGAATAGATGAAGTTAAGAACCAGTGATGTGAGGAACAGTCGTGAATAATGCGACGTTCGAAAACCACATTTTTGTACCCTGACATACAACGTGAGGTGTGGGAGCGCCCATGTTTCTCGAGGATAAACGAAACAAATACAATACGAAATGTTATGGTATTGTATTTTTTTTATCTCCCAGAGTGACATATTGGCTAGGAACGACGCCCATTAGTAGGTTTAGGACTAATTTCGGGCAATGATAAAAGCTAGGAAATATACCGCAACTGCAGATCACTGCTTAGCAAACGGGCACAAAATTTCACTTTCTGTTTGGCGACTTTTGTTCGGCAATAGCACCGACATCCATCTTTCTTAGATAACATTTCTCTATGTAGTACATTTACGTAGACTAAAGAAAGCGGTGAATTAGGGCAGCGCTCTTAATTAAGTACCCAAATAATTATAACCACAAGTGTTCCCTTACGGGACCGGGACCTTATTCAAAGCA